>CAUYON010115142.1:0-42679 GCA_963573935.1 Arctocebus calabarensis | reverse complement strand
ATAACCTTCATGGGATTTTCTCATTTATTATGTGAAAACATTTGTGTTCTGCATTTAGTAGGTTTCACCTGTCCCTTCTGAGATGCAGCATAAATGTGATCCCACCATTACCCTCTCTCCACCCACCCTCACCCTTCCCCTTCCCTCCCTTACCCCTAATTTTAATCGTGCGACTATTACTCCGAAACAAGCTTGAATTCTCCTTCAGAATTGTTTTAGGGACAGGCCCTGCACTGTTTTGAAATCCCTTAGTGGGGCAAATTTTCATCTCCCAAAAACTTCCGTGAACTGTGAAAACGATCAAGGGAAATCTGGCCATAGGTCGAGTGAATTAGGTGACTAATACCCATCCAGTTAAAACAAGAAGCCTTGCTGTAAGGTAGCAGGGTGATTCTCTAGTGAAGATCGTAATGTGCTTCTAAAATTGTTTTCAAAGCCAGGTAGATGGAGGGTAGATGGAGGTAGATGGAGGGTGTGACACCATATTCTGGAGTGCATGTTGTTTAAAGAAAATTTATTTGTGTCTTCTCATTGCAATTGATAACCCTGTTAAGAATATCATTTTTTTAGGATGTAAGATTGAGCCAATGAATGGGCAAGGAGAGAAAGGCAGGGCAAGTACAGACTACAGCCAGGTGAGTGGAGTTTGACCCAAGAGTAGATTATCTCAGGGAATTTAGATTATAACACGTAAAATAGGAGGCATTACGGTAACGCCAAGGTGCCATGGTAGAGATGCGATCACCTAGGGAATTAAGACAGAATAAAAATATCCTGCAGGAGATAATCTGGAAAGAGTGTGCAGGGAAATACGCCCCATTAGACACTGCATGAAGGGAATTAAGGAACTAGAGGAAGAAAGTGATTGGGGTACAGAATTGGCCCGCAGAATTTGAGAATGGCAAACAATCATTGTTTTAGCATCCACGCTGAGATTGTATTTCTTTGGTAACTCCAGGCTGCAAGGATTAACGCACTATTATATGCCTCTAAATCTGCTTCTAAGAGGCCAGACTTATTTTCAGAGCCTGTCTTCCAAACCACAAGAAGACCAGTGAAGCTTCCCTGTGTCACGAGTGGGGAGGCCTCTGCTTTCCCGGGAAGTTTCCTGGGAGTCAACGATCGACTTTCCTTCTGAGCTATCATATTGTGACTGGCTCCTTTTAATTCTATTCACCAATTTAGCATAACTTAGAGTTCACAATGTTGTTTTAGGCAGGGAGGCTAAAACATCTTTCTTTTATGCTATAAACTGTACATTAGTTCTGTGCTTTCTTCTATTAATACTACTCCTTTTCCATCTTCTTACCATGGAGACCATCTTTTGCTTCCAAAATTACTCGGCTAAAAGAATATGTGTTTTTCTAGAGTAAACATATTCTGTTTTTCCCGAAAGAAACACGCTTCTAAACAAAATATACAAAGTCAAAATAACATAAGAGGAAGAGATAAGTTTAGTATATGTTCCTTTCAAGTCAATTAAATTCAATTTCTTAATTACCCAATAGAGACAAAGTATTGGGTATGGGAGAAGTTAGGAGAGGAACTGGGTCACCACCAAAGGGTCAGATCAGGCTCCCAGTTTTGTTCCTGATATCTTTTTCCTTCTTTTGACCTAATCCCACGAGACTTAAGTTTTCTAAATTTTAAGTGGTATTAAAATTTAAATTTTAATAGCAAGTGAAAAGTTTATGGTTACAGCCCCAGAAAAATCTTCCATCTTAGTTAAAATTGAAAGTAAAAAGTACACTGGGCACAGCAGCTCATATCTGTAATCCTAGAACTCTAGGAGATGGGAGGCTGAGGCAGGAAGATCACTTGAGTCTAGGAGTTCAAGACCAGCCTCAATAAGAGAAAGACCTCGTCTCCACTAAAAATAGAAAAGTTAGCCATAGCAGTGGTGGGCACCTGTCGTCCCAGCTACTGGAGAGGCTAAGGCAGGGCGTCCCCTGGTTCCCCTGGGGCCAGGAAGTTGAGGTTGCAGTGAGCTATGATCATACCACTGCACTTTAGTCTGGGCAACAGAGCAAGACCCTATCCTGATTAAAAAAGAAAAAAGAAAAAGCTTGGTGCCTGTGGCTCAACAGGCTAAGGCGCCAGCCACGTACACCTGAGCTGGTGGGTTCCAATCCAGCCCGGGCCCGCCAAACAACAATGACGGCTGCAACCAAAAAATAGCCGTACATTGTGGTGGGCGCCTGTATTCCCAGCTACTTGGGAGGCGGAGGCAGGAGACTTGCTTGAGCCCAGGAATTGGAGATGATGATGAGCTGTGATGCTACAGCACTCTATCCAGGGTGACAGCTTGAGGCTCTGTCTAAAAAAAAAAAAAAAAAAAGAAAAGAAAAAAGAAAAAAAGAAAGTTGCCTGTCATCATCATTCTAGCTGGAAATTATAAGAAGTTACTATGTAACTATTGTGTTTTACATCTATTTTCTCATTTAACACTCTCCATAGTCCCAACAGGTCTCAAATTAGAGATGAAGACATTGCAGCTTGAGAGATTACATGTAGATACTCACTCAAGGAATGCGCTAGAAGGTTGGGTGTGGTGGCTAAGACCTGTAATCCCAGCACTCTGAGGCTGAGGTGGGTGCATTTCCTGAACTTGCAGGCTCAAGACCAGCCTGAGGCACAGCAAGACCTGGTTTCTAAAAATAGCTGGGTATTGTGGTGGGTGCCTGTAGTCCAAGCTACTTGGCCGGCTGAGGCAAGAGAATCAGTTGAGCCCAAGAGTTTGAGGTTGCTGTGAGCTGTGATGCCCACAGCACTCTAGCAAGGGTGAGACTGTCTCAAAAGAAAAAAAAAGGAATGTGCTAGAATTCTAATTCATTCCAAGCCTAGAACCTCTCTTGACCATTGTACTATATGGCTTTTCAACTGCCAAAATGTTTTTTTACTCAAAGAACATTTTCCAGAAGTACATTACCTGAATGCGTATAAGGTATATTTTCATTTATAACTTTGTTTCTTTCCCATAGAACCCTGAAATTAGCACTTGAAAAATGAGGAACTTCCTGTGAAAGGGTAGCATGGAAGTAAAGAGGTGAAAGTTGTGGGCAGCGCCTGTGGCTCAAAGGAGTAGGGCACTGGCCCCATATATTGGAGGTGGCGGGTTCAAACCTGGCCCAGGCCAAAAACTGCAAAAAAAAAAAAGGGAAAGTTGCTTAAGGAGATTTTTAAATGCTAAGTCAGAGGGTAACTTCCTACAATAAAAATGATGGTACCTAATAGTTATTTTCAAAAATCTGAATGACATGGTTGAGGAGAAGAAACTATATTAATTATGACAATCTCATACTTTCTTACCAGGAGCCTTACATTGCTCTATATTCCTTTCAAATATTAAGGGGAGACCAGGCATGGTGGCCCACACCTGTAATCCTAGCACTTCAGGAGGTGGAGGTGGGAGGATTGCTTGAGCTCAGGTCGAGACCAGCCTTAGTAAGAGTGAGACCCAGTCTCTACTAAAAACAGAAAAACTAGCCACACGTGGTGGCAGGTACCTGTGGACCCAGCTACTCAGGAGGCTGAGGCAAGAGGATCTCTTGAGCCTAAGAGTTTGAGGTTGCTGTGAGCTGTGATGACCGCACAAGCATTCCACTCACGGTGACAGAGTGAGACTGTCCCCCAAATAAATAAATAAATAAGAGAAAGAGAAAGCTACTGCATTTCCCACTGAAGAAATGTCCCTTCTTCTAGGAGAATGAACTAAGCCTCCATGTCACTTATGAACTATCTTTGGTTTTCCCAGGAGAAAGATGAGATTTGGGGATTAAGTACTTGTTCATATCATTCATACGATAACACTTTTTCTGCGGTATACTTTATAGCTTTGTTCCTCAACTGATCAATAAATTCTCTGGGTGTCAGGAACAGGCATGAATTTAGGGGAAGAAAACACATTGCCATGAGCTAAGAAGATGGTGATCTGAAGTCATTTGGCCATCTTCATGTTCAGAACATGCTTCTCATTTGCCCAGTGTAGTAGGGCTGGAACCAACACAGTTGATTCTGTTTTTCAACCCTCTTTCTATGCTAGATCTTATCCATGTGCTAAGGGGTTTAGTTTAAGGTCAAAATGTACTCTGCGTGGGAGAAAAGATATCTGTGTGAAGTGATAATTTAGACAAGGCTCTCTAGGTAGAAAGGACCAAGAAAAAAAGATAAGATCCACAGGCTTGATCAAGGTGATAACAATATCCACCATTTGCCTGGGGCTTTACAGTTTGAAATAACTCTCTAATATATTATTTTCATTGCATACCTTCGTGAATTAATTCAGTAAACACCTACTATCGCCCATCTCATGCCATCCCCTGTGGGGGGAATAAAACTACGAATAAGAAATTTAAGCTGCTGTCTCAAGGAACTTAAAGTCTGCTGAAGAAGATGGACAGTTCAAGTGATAATTATAATGAAATACATGAAAAGCTTTTATAGTACAAATGAATACAAAGTAATTAGGAAAGAAAATGAATGAAATGATTGGTTTGAATTTTTGAATTCTTTTTTTTTTGTGTGTGTATGTGGTTCACTGTGATTCATTTGAGTTGAATCTTAAAATATACTATTTAGAAAAGTATTGGTGGGGTTCAGTGTCAGGTAAGGGATGAACAATCCAGAGAAACACCTGTTGGGAGGCAAAGAGTAAACTTGCTTTTCTTGAATATAAGCCTGTAGTTTATTAGAGCTGAAGTGCATGAGGAGAGAATTATCCATCCATCTATCCATCCATCCATCCATCCATCCATCCATCCATCCATCCGTCCGTCCATTTAATAAGACATTGTCAATCCCCTACTTACTAGGAGTCATGAGCTCAGCAAACAAAGACAAATAGCACACAGCCCCATCCTTCAAGAAGTTCAGTGTCTAGGAGGGAATGTGACACCTAATAATTGCTATATAGAGTTTACCAAGTGTCACAGCAAGAGTGATACTTGGAACTAGGATGACAGAGAGAAGAAGACATTAAACACTGCTTGGGTGGTTCTGGAAAAGCTTTATAGAGATGGAACCCCCTGCCACCCACCCTGAATTGCATTTTGAAGAAGGATTCTGCCAAATAGATCACAGAGTGTTGAACACAGGTGAGCAGAATATGAGACCGATCAGGCCAGAGTCCTGAGGACATGGTCAGGGTGGCTTCAGCCCAGGAGGGTTTTTTTGGTCCTACTGAGAATGACAGGAGATGAGGTGAGGGAGTGGGGGTGCACCAAAAGACCAAGACTTTGGATTTTGTGCTGAAGGCAAAGGGGACCCATTGAAGAGTTTTAAATCGGGGGCGGGGGGGCAGGAATATACCCAGATTTGCATTGGAAAGGTCAATCTGGTGGATTGCCCAGGCCAGATTCAGAAGCAAGGCTAAGGGAGGAAACTTAAATTCAGGCAACAGCAGAGGAGTCAGTACAAGGGGCTGTGTTTGGAAACCTGATGAGGCAGAAAGAGGAGGCAAAAACTTCGGCTAAGAGCTGGGTGGACGGTGCTGTCTTTAGCTGGAATAGGGAAGCAGTGGGAGGAGTGAAAGATGGGACATTGTCCCCGCAGTGACAGTGGCAAGGGACTCAACTCACAGGTCTGTCCTGGGCAGCCGATTAGATGTTGGTGCCATTAAATAACAGGAATATGGAAGGAGTAGGTTTTGAAACTCACAATAAGCTGGTGAAATAATTATGTCACATATTAATGTCATTGCACTAACGGAGAAACTCAAGGACGGGTCTTTTAAACGATAACAACTAAGGAATTCTAACTCCTAGTCTTGCTCTCTTTCCATATGCCACGCTGTGACTTGGTCATAAGTCACCAGCCATTCCACTCTAGGAACTCCTGGGCCCTGACTTGGGCGCCTGTGGGCTGCTCTGTGTTTCTCTCAGGACAAGTTCAAGGCCTGATAGATATAGAAGCACAGAGCACATTCCCTGCTGAAATGTACAGACTTGAGTACTTTTTAAAAGTAGGCGTATAATCACAATAGCAAGTGACATGGATATACAAATGATTTATTTAAAATGTTGCTGGCTGGGCACGGTGGCTCACACCTATAATCTTAGTACTCTGGGAGGCTGAGGCAAGTGGATTGCCTGAGCTCAGGAGTTCAAGACCAGCCTGAGTAATGGCAAGACCCCTTCTCTAAAAAGTAGCTGGGTGTTGTGGTGGGCACCTGTAGTCCCGGCTCTTGGGAGGTTGAGGCGAGAGGATTGCTTGAGCCCAAGAGTTTGATGTTGCTGTGAGCTGCTAGGCCTTGGCACTCTACTGAGTGTGACAAAGTAAGACTCTGTCTCAAAAAAAAAAAGTTGTTGAACTTCACTGATTAATTATTATAAAAATTGTTAACCAAGAAAGCAATTTCAGAAAACCTCTTTGTCATAAATTTCATAATTTATAACCAATGGATATTTGTACAGATTGAGGTATATGGGATTCTTTAGTAGTACATGAAAGGTTTTAAGAAGTACTTAAAAGAATTATCAAACACAACTAGAATTCTTCACCTAATCACCTAAAATGAATTCTAAAATACTTATAGTGCAATACTGAAAAGAAATTAATATATGTGCTATATATTATGCTATCGTGCTATAATCTAATGATTATAACTTAATTTACTATAATCCAGTAAATTTGATATTAATATAACTTTAAAACACTATTCATGTATCATATGTATTCTTTTCTTTGAGAAATATACTAGTTTATGCCCACATATGTAGGTAGTTTAAACATTCATTTATCTTTTTTAAATAGGATTCTTTTTGCATGAAGGCATTACTTTTCCTGAACAGGAAGGTTTTTGATTTGTGGAGTATCTGGGAAAGAGAAATAATAGGAAAATACTACAGACTGCCATTACTGATATTTAACAAGCACCTCTTCTCACTTTATTCAGTTCTCTGGGAAGCCACAGAGATGTTTAATGACATCATCAGAAGGGATGACGTCACCCTTTCAATATTATGACTTCAGTGTGGGCTTAAGCAAAAGGAACAGATGGCTGCGAGAGAGAAAAACCCTTGTTTAAATTAGACTAAAACCAGAAATTGGCTCTGAGTTGCAAAGTGTAATTAAAACTTTATTTTAAAATGCATTTCACAGTTTATACATCCTAGGAAGAGCATTTCACCATATGAACTTTCCAGCCGCCACATAACACAAGAGAGATTGTGTTTTCCATGTAAGGCGATACACAGTTCAAGGAACGATGGTATTGAGGGGAGTAAAGATAAATCTCATAGACATGGCAATCCTATTTGTTAAAATGTCACATTTCATGGGAATGGTGTCGGAGCCATGAAAAATTGCTTTGGAGTAAAATTCTTAGTGGAAGGATTTGGAGGGTGGAATGTAGCATGTAGGATACGTGACTGGTGCCTTCTTTTACCCTGACAGTGGGCAAACTGCCCACAAGTCTCTGTTAAAGAGTGCACTTTGGGATGCTTGAGAATTAATCGGTGGTAATTACTAATTACCATGACAACTTTATTGCATTTCATTTATCACTATATGTGAATAAAGAATTTTGGTACATTTTAGGTTATCAAAAGTTTGCCTAGACTCTCTCTCCTCTTTCTCCTTCCTTTCCTCTCTTCCTTCTCTTTCCCTCCCACCGCCCCCCCCCACGTCTTTACTTGTTATATTTCTCAAACTCTCACTGGGGTTACTTACACACACGTTGTTTTCTCTTCTTTTTCTTTTCTTTTTTTTTTTTTTGTAGAGACACAGTCTCACTTTATTGCCCTCAGTAGAGTGCTGTGGCATCACAGCTCACAGCAACCTCCAATTCCTGGGGTCAAGCGAGTCACTTGCCTCCACCTCCCAAGTAGCTGAGACTACAGGTGCCCGCCATGACGCTCGGCCATTTTTTGGGTTGCAGCCGTCATTGTTGTTTGGCGGACCCTGGGGCTGGAATCGAACCCACCAGCTCAGGTGTATGTGGCAGCGCCTTAGCCCATTGAGCCATAGGCGCCGAGCCTGAATTGTGACTTTTTGATGATTAGCCTGGCTCCTCAGCATGCTGGCACCAGGTGGTATCCGGTGCACTGTCTGGAAAGCTCTTACCAGCCCAGCACTGAAGCTTCAGTGCCTTTTCCCAGGCTGCCCCCCCTACCTCAGAGTTGTGCTCCTCAGAGTTGTGCCACTGTCTCTTCTCCTGGTTTCCAGAGTCCTCCCCCCTGTGCCTCCTCCAGGCAGCCCTCCTTACCTGACTCAATCTCCAAACCCAGGTCCCTTATCATCACTCACAGAGCTATAGTGAAGTCTCCATATATGGCCTGGACCTCAGTAACTGCACACTAAATTATAGCTATTATTATCATATTAAGTAGCTATTAATGTAACAACAATTACATTAATAATATATCTCATATCGAGCCTTGATGTTATCCCTTTCCACCCTCAGTTGGAGTGAGTCACCTACACCTCACCTCTTCCCTGGTTCCTCTTGGTCCTCCTCACCTCGCCCTACTCTGCCTACCCTCCTGGTGGTCTCCACGGGGTAGGGTCACATAGGATCCCTCAAAGCCCCCAACTGCGCCAAGCCTGTCACTGGGAAGACTGACATAGCAGGCTCTGCCAGGAGATGGGGGCGCCAAGCTGGCTGCCGCTGCTGCCGAGCTGCCCTGACCTATGGGCCCACTGCCCCCCGCCCCAGGCCCGGGAAGCAGATGGTCAGAATCTAATGAATCAGCCTGTGTATTTACCAGCCCCGCGCCTGCTGCGGAGCGAGCTTAATCAACAGTGAGCACAATAAATAAATCCCAAGCCGTCGCCAACACAATCTCCCTCTCTCTCTTTCTCTCTTTCTTCCCACCCCATTCTGTTCCTTCAATTGCTGTCCTGCCCCAAGATCTCAGAATTCTGCTTCCCAGGTTAGGGGTACAGAGTGTGTGTCCTGCCAAAGGCATTGTCTATGTGGATCTGACCCTCTTGCTTTCCTTCTGCTCTTCCCTAGAGGGAATGCCAGTCTCCAAGCTGGGGATTAGAAGCCCAGTTGCCCCAATCCCCCCATCTGAGTGCTGCTCTGACAGCTGACACCAGCATAGGGAAGGAGGGAAAAGGGGGATTCCCCTCCCAGGGCATGGTTCTGGCCTTTGGATCTGCATTTCTACTCACCCCCACTAGAGCTGATTAACTAATAATGAAAACAACCGTCAAAACAAAGTGGCTTTATACAGGGAGAAAAAGTTGGGGATGTTTAAGGCACACCTCTATCCTCTTAGGAGTCCACCTTTGATATTACTGAAAGCAAGAATTGTTTCTTTAGACATTTCATGACTATTACCCTCCAAAAAAATCATCCCTCTGTTTAAAAGCCTTGGGACTTTCTCTAGAAATGTTCAGGGGCATATTACACTTTCCATACAATTTTGAGGGGTTCATGGAACCCCTTATCCCCGATTAGGAACCCTGGTGTGAGTCTGGAGCAGGGGAGGACACTGGCTTGGGCCTGAAAGCCCTGAGTTCACCTCAGTTCTCTCCTCTGAGGCTTTGTGACCTTGACAAAGTCACTTGACTTCTCTGAGCCTCTATTTTCTCATCTAGTGCCATGTGATAAAGTGTGTGTCTCGCACTATCTAGAATACCTAGGAAAATGTCTCCAAATGGTAGTGATTATTATTAAAGAGCAGCTGCACAGACACATTGGCCCAGGGACACTCCCTGCAACCTTTTGAGGGAGGAGGAAGCGAGGCTGAGACGACCAGGCTGGGTCACAGGAAAGCCAGGAACTTCCTTACATGGACCGTCTCGGGACCTGCCGACTCAGAAGGGCACCTCACTCCAGGGGCAGGTGGTACCGTATAGATCAGCTCACAGAAGAGTCACACAGTGCAACAGCCTTGGGGGAATCTTGGGGAGACTGAGCCTATGATATCTGTGGCTCCCCTATCTCTCTCAACACACACAGGCAAGTCGCCTGAAAGGTCAGGCAATGCTAGATGGTCAAAGGCAGGGGTGAGGGGAAGGCAGTCAGGACCCGCAGCACCAGAGAAGCAGGGGTGAGATGTGTCTCTTCCACAGACACCAAGCAGGAGACGCCAGGCATGAAATAGTCTACGGAGAAACCCATTTCATGCCACGCTTTTCAAACCTGTGTGACGAGCTCTTAAATGCTTTCGCTTTTATGTTATTTTCTGTGCAAAGGGTACAGTCAGAGTCAGAGGCCAGGTTGTAAACACCGCAGACAAGCTGCAGGCAAAAAATCTAATTGAATGGGGAAGTGAACTGCTAGCAGGGATGGAAGTAACCCTGCCTGTGGGAAGCCCGGCCATTTGAACCTCCAGGCCCCTGACCCTCTCCAGTAGCGTGGAGAGACATTACTGGAATTAAAAGGGACCTGAGGAAGAGGATGAGACAATGGGACAGTCACGGGCTGGGGAAACCCAGACCTGAGTTTAGACAATGTCTCACAACTGCCCCCCGTCACTGTGTCACTGTTACGTTTTGGTGATCTGCGCTGCAGTCCACCAGAGCGCGGCAGGCAGGGCTCTGCAGCTGTCAGCCAGCTGAGTGGGGACAGTCCTCACTAGCCACTCTCTAGCTCCATGAGCTTGGGCTCAGGACACGCTACCCCCAAAGTATTGTAAGCTGAGGGAATTTGAGAAAAGTTGTAGAAGCAAGAAGGACACTCTCTGACCCTCCCCCCAGAAGCGGGTCAGAAGTCCCTCAGTTGAGAGGTGCAGAAATGTTTGCCAACACGAGGTCACACTGCTTTTAGCCAACCCTACTTCCCCATGACTGTCTACTTCCGTGTGGAAGCTAGCGGGAAGAATACAGACGCTTACCCGTTTCTCTGGGTCTTCACTCCTTATGAAGGCTCCGGTGTCACATAAAACTTACAGTAAATCCATGCCTACGCTTCTGTCTTGTTAATCTGTCTCTTGCTTAGGGGTCTCAGCCATAAACATAATATGGATGAGGGCAAGTTATTCCTCCCCACCCCCTGCAGGCGTCTCAAGGAGAGGAGGCCTCACTGGGACAGCCATCTCCTCCCTCTCTGTCACCAAAGCCCCCAGTACTTGGGGACATGGTAAATCTTTATGGAGGGAAAGGAAGTTCAATGAGGTCCATAACACTCACTTCACAGGGTTGTTGTAAGAACGACCTGACGTCTGCTCATGGACAATGGATGTGGGGACAATACCCAGGACTGTCACCAGCCCTGTGGCTTCACCAAACAGCCCGACCTGCCCTTTGTGGAGCATACCTTCCATGCTAGACCTGTGCCTAGCACTCCCCAAGGTCACACGGGTCCTCAATAGCCAAGGTGGGATAAGAGGCCAGGGAGAGGTGCCCTCAAGCCCGGGCTCTGAGACAAGTTGGGATGCTGTGCCCTTCACCCAAAAGGGAAAGGAAGCTGCTGCTCCCAGCCTGTGCCACTCTCCAGACTCGGGTTCCCCCCAGGAGGCAGACAGCACATCTCTGTGCCACCCAGCACGTGGGCAGGTACAGTTTAGCAGCTGACAGTTTTTGAACCTATCTGCTGAGTTGCCAAGTGAACTTGTCTTATCCTCAGCCCTATCAGCCTCACTGGGGCTGGAGGCAGTTGCTCTCCAAGGTGGGATATGAGAGGCTGTCCAGGAGGGCCCTGGGCATGGGTACCAAGGCAGGGGCCAGGCCAGGAGGGGCTCTGTCCTTATAAAACAGAATGGGGGCAGGAGCAGAGATAGCGGAGGCCGGAAGGCAGCAGAGCCAGTGCCACCCTCCGCCATGGACATGACTTTGGAACTTTAGAGAGGACTCTTCTGGCCTGAGCAGGCATGTAAATCAGTAATAAGTGCCCCGACCCATGGGGTCATGGCTTTGGGACTAAAGGACTTCCCTAAACACCACATATGACCTTGCTCAGGTGTGTGTGCCTCAGTTTTCCCATTCTTGAAATGACTGAGCCGGAGTGGGCCACCTGCTCTGACCCCAACATCCTAAAGGATAAATTCTGTGTGTCCCTCAGTCCCCACACTGCCCAGGAGGAAGGGCATGGAGACATGTCCTCCTCCCCCAACTCCAGAGAGAAAGCCGGGGTGCCCAGGGAATTCTCCCTAACAAATTATTTCCTATTTATTGGTAAGAAAAGTTGCAGTGGGGATGAATTATTAACAAAACGGAAATGGAGATTCTGTTCAGAGCCGATTCTAATTCTAGCTGCCCTGAAGTCTCTGACTCTCTCCTCCTTCCCTCGGTGCTCTTTCTCCTCCGCTCCCCTTCTGCGGTTTCATTGATCCCTGACCCTCTGGCTCTCTCCACAAGTAACTCCCTCCCCACCCCCAGGCTTCTCTCCTTCCCTTTTTAAGGGTTTCAGCAAAAGCCTGGGCAACAGCAAGGTCACCCTCTCTGCCTGTGAATCAGTGAAACCGACTGGTCCTTCAGGGCTGGAGCTGGGGAGGCTTCTCTGTTTTGTTGTTCTTGTTGGAGCAATTTTCCTTCCAGCCCCCAGCAATCACTCAGGCAGGAAAGGCCAGTGCCCCGCAGGAGGTGACTTCCAGGACTCAGGGGTTGTTCATCCAGCTGCTGCTCCAGTTAGGCCACCGTGGGCATCTCCTGGGCAAAGGTCCACCTTGGACCCAGAGCCTCAGGCCACGTGACCGGCCCGAGTGGGACTCAGAAAAACTCATGTCAATTCCTCAGTGACTCAGAGCAGCTGCACTCACTGCCTGGTGCCCCACATTGACTGGGAGGAAAGACGGCATTTAGGCCTTTTGTTTCAACCCTGCTGACAGTGTTCCTCCCTCCAGAGCCTCTGTGGCTCTGGGAGAGCAGAGGACTCACCCACTTGTACACCAGACTCCCTGGCAGAACCTGACAAACATCCTCAGACTCGGAGGGTGTCCGGCCCAGGCAGGACTCCAGAGGAACCCCCAGCAGGGCAGCCAGCGAGCCTGGGGTGGGGGTCAGGGACATCAGACTGCCCAGTGGACCGAGCTGCCCAGGACAGTGTCTGCTCGGAAGCCAAGGTCAGAATTAAATGCTGGCCCTGCGTGGCCACCCACTGCTTGTCAGGACAGCAGGCCCAAGAATGGCAGCTGTCCTCAGCCTGAGACCAGCCAGGGGTGGGGGTGGGGGGCCTGCCACAGCTCTGGCTAGATATGGTTAATCTTGCCAGGAACTTAAAACTGTATTATTTAAAAAAAAAAAAAAAGAGGATCCCTTCTGCTTTGCCCTGGGCATATGTGGATTCTTCCCACAGCCAGATTTCCAGGAATGTTCAGAGCGGGGAATTCTATCCCCATTGAAGACGCCGGGCTACTGACGCACGCCAGACCCCCAGCTCCACGGCCTGCCAGACACGGACACCTGTCTCAGACAGGCCTGGCTCCCCCTTTGTTTGCATACCTCTGGTGACAGGGATTTAACTACCACAAACTGGACAGCACCCTCCTGAGAGAGTTTGGGGAGACACTGTGGTGCTCACCCACATATCTCCTTATTTGCGGCTCTCCCTGCCCTGTTTTCTCTGTGGCAAATATTTTCTAATTGATTAGAAAAAGGAGAGAGGGAGGCTGGGTTAGGCCAAGCCCTCCTCCCCCACACCAGGAGCCCAGTGAACCTCAAATGCTTTTCCACCAGGGCCAGCTGGAGCGCTCAGCCAGCTCCTCCTCCCCTGCACCCACGGCTCCTCCTCCCACCCCTCAAACACACAGGCTCAACCTGCTCCTCCCAGGTGCTTGCCCGCCCCAGCCCATCAGACCCCCCTTCCTGCCCACCATCGACTGCCCCAAAGCTCAGCTTTCATACTTTTAAAAGGAAAGAAAGAGGGATGGCAGGACAAAAGAGAGAGGGAAATGAAGGGAGAGAGGAAAAGGTGGAGAGGGAGGCCAGGGCAGGTGGGGGAGGGCGCGGAGGACGGAAGCTGCGCAGAGGAGCCCGGTAAAGTGCATTATTGATTCAGGACTTAGAAAATGCTTAGGGAGTAGGAAAAGCGTCCTGCTCTAAAAGCTTGTGCAAAGCAGAAGCTAGACACAGGCAGCCTTCCCAAAGAGGGCCGACTCTGCTGACATGAATATTTTATCACGGAGGAAAAAAGTGGCTCGGATTCAGTGCGAGTGGGGTAAGGGGCAGGCCCCGGCTGCTGCTCCTGCTCCCCAGTCCCCGGGGCCTCTGCTAGCCCCGTCCTCCTCTCTGAGAGCTGCCCTGGGCTGAAGCACTGATCAACAGCGCCTCAGCCAGGTTCTGTCAGAGGCCCGGGACAGCAGGGGAGACACTGGCTGGAGGAGAGGCTCCCCAGCAGTTCTGTCCCCTAACTGGCCTCTGTGCCTGCCCTGTGCTTCCTGCCAGGGGCGGGGTGGAGGGGCACTGACCACTCAGCTGCCCTCCCTGCTGAACACCCTCTGCCATGCACAGCACACCCTCAGCTCCTCCCGGGACAGCCCGAGCCCCTGGTCCTGGCTCTGCCCTCCTGCACAAACACATACGAATGTGTGAGCGTGTGGTCTCTCCCCACATCTCTCTGTCTTTCCCGCCTTGTTTCCTACTCACCAATCTCTCCTTTTCACACCTACTTCCCCCTCACCCTCCAGCCTTGCCCAGTGTCTGTTTAAGCATCTCTTCCTCAGAGAAGACCTTTCAGGCGGCTGCCTGTAAAATCCCCCCAGACAAACACTTGATCACAAGTTTCCTCAGTGCATGTCCCCTCCCTACTGTGTGCTCCGGGAAGGCAGGGGCAGAGCCTGGCAGGTGCAAGGTGCCTAGTCTACGTTTGCAGATGACTGCCCTTCCTCAGCCGTCCCTTCTCTGGAGGCCTCAGGAGTGGACTCAGTGCCCAGACAAGGACTCTCCATCAAATGGGGCCTGCCCATGTGAGCAGCCACAAGTTGAAACCATCTATAGTTTCCTCTCGCTGGTCTCTGGGGAGTTAAGAGGCGTTGGGGCAAAAGAAAGAGTAAAGAAACTCCTGCCCTTCCCATGCTTGGTCATGCTTGGGCACCCTGGACAGGTGTCCCACTCTATGGATGACGCCCTTAGTGGGGTGGGAGTGGTGAGGCTGGACTGGTCAGATTTCATGGATTTATTTATTAACTTCTGCGTCAACTCTTTCTGAATATTCTTTATATGCAAAATCACTGCAGAGAAGCAGCTTGGCCATCCATCAAAATACCTGGGGCAGGGAGGGGCATGACAATAGTCCTTGGCTCCAAGGCCAGAAATTCTATTCCAGGTTGAAAGCAAAACAATCAACCACCCACCCAACCAACCCAAACCCTCTGCAGCTGACTCCATGCATGGCCAGGGTTGAGAGTCTGGTATTGGTGATCTACAGAAGGGCATCCATACTATGACATCCTGTCATTACCATCATCCTCACTTTACAGGTGAGAGGACTGAGGGCCCCCCCCCAGAGGCCAGGTACTTGCTCAAGGTCACACTTCTCAGAACCTGGGCATTTTTACCCCTATGAGAATCTTAGGGGGATATTGATGGCTCTGCTATGACCACAGAAGTCACCTGTAGCTTGGTCCCCATGAGTGGCACAGGTGATGAGCCCTGGACAAGATCTGGGAAGGCTTCCCAGAGGAGGTGGAATTCCAGCTGGGCTGGGGACAGGCAGGAGGGTGTAGACAGGTGGAGGGAGATTTGTACAGGCTGGGAGGAGCATGCTCTAGGGAGAGGCACTGAGCAAAAGGCCAGGCCAGATGTGCAAAGTGCTGCAGGGAATGATGGGTTAATGCACATGGCTCCCAAGGTGGGAGCTTGGTGGGGAGCACAGGACAGCAGGCTGCAGGGGAGGCTGGTGGGCACCCAGGAAGCCCGAAGGAGGATGCAATTAGTACCTGGAGCTTAGACATAAGGGAGGCTTCTGAGAGCCAAGGCAGACCTCAGAATTCTATTCTTTCTGGTCTTTGAATTCAAAAAACAAGATGCCGAAGCCTGGAAGGGATCCAAGGTGGTCCTGGGACAGACTTCAATCAGTGATTCTCAAACTTGGCTTTGCACTGGGACCACCTGGGGAGTTTTAATAAGTCCCCAAACCAGGCTTACCCACACCGTCTGCAGTGTTCTTCTGGGGTGCAGCCTGCCTGCGGGGGCAGGAAAAGCTCCCAGGTGAGTCCAATGTGCAGCCTCACTGAGAACTGCTCAAGTAGCAGGGAGGGCAGCCCCGTCCCTGCCTTCTCCATTCTGTCTGGGGTCAGTTCTCACTTGGGCTCAAGGCCTTCAAGAAGACCAGAGTGAGGAGATGTAGACGAGAACCACAAGATCTAAGTCCCCCCATTTCTGCTGTGGAGACACCCCGTACCCAAGGCAGCAGTTCTCCTGTGAGTTCACCCGGGGGCATTCCACAACCACCACGGCAGACCCTGGGGGTAGGTCCCAGGCACTGGGCTAGGACAGCGCTGTAAGAGGCTCCAATGTGCAGACAAGGTCAAGGCTGCCGCCTTGAAGATCCCCAAAAGGGACAGTTTTCCCTCTTGGAGTAGGCAGCAGCAGCAAAGCGGACAAGCCAGCTTCCAGCCCCACTTCCCACCCCTCCCTTCCCATGCCTCTCTTCCAGGCTGGGCTGCAGCCAACCCCTTGGGGAACCAAGCAGGCGGGCAGGGAGGGCTGCCCGGTGCCAGGCAGATGGGCCTGGAACCCTTGGCTGATACGGCTCCCTCCATCCTGTTGCGCCCTCCACCCTCTATTTTTAGGTCCATCATTATTGTACATTGTTGGACATACATTATATTCCCCCACCCCCACCTGCTCCTTCCCCAGAAAAACAGATCAGGCTCCTCCAGGCAATGCCATCTCGCCTTCCCTGGAGCTGGTGCGTGGGAGCACGCACGCTGCCAAATAGACATGAAATAAGTGAATAATCAAGTAAGTGGATCAGCAGACTCCACATGTCTCAAAGGGCAGGGGGTGGGGAAACGCCACTGTCACGCCTCCCCAGGCCCCCCCAGGGTGTGCAGGGGGAGGAGAGGCTGACAGGGACAGGAAGCTCACCCAGTGCATGTGCCCACATGTGCACGCACACATGATGACAACCACCTCCATCTATCAAGCACTTTCTGAGATGCTCAGAGCAACTCATGTCAGCCAAGCAGCCTGGTTAGGGGCCTGCTACTGAGTCTGCATAGCCCAGGCTGGAGATGGCAGGCTCCTTGACTTAGAAGCTGTGTGGCCTTGGGCAAGTGGCTTACCTTCTCTGATTCCTCACCTTCAAAATCATTATAAACATGGACTCTACCCTAAGTCTTCAGTGAGGCTTCAGTGAGCTAGTTTAGATTAAGTGCTGGGGACACATTAGACCAGTGGTTCTCAACTTCCCTAATGCCGTGGCCCTTTAATACAGTTCCTGTGGGTCGAGACTCACAGGTTGAGAACCGCTGCCTTAGACACTCAATACACGTTAGCTGCTGTTGCTCTGAGGAGGAAGAGGACGTAGAATCAGGAAAACCAGCCGATAAGCCCTGTCAGGCACTGAATACCACACCCTAGGAGCCCTCTCAGTGCAGATGGCTGAACAGGGGTCCACAGGTGGACTCAAGGGGATCTGGGAAGTTCCCACAAGTGTTTGCAAACGTGTGTGCACATGCATGCACGCACCAGTGTTTGCACACGCGTGTGCACGTGTGCTGTTCGGGAAGGCGCACCCATCATGGACTTTCAAGGGGTCTGTGGCTCCTGAAAGTTTGGTGCTCTGGCTCCGGGGCTTTGGGTGGGTCTCCTGCCTTCTCTCTCCCCTCTGGGTCTGCTCGGGGCCTGAGAGGCTGCTGCTCTTCTCTGGCCCTCTCTCCAGAAGCAGGGTCTGGGAACACTCTGAGGTCAGCATGCAGACCCCTCCTTTTATAGGCAGAAATCTACACCCCAAAGGGGAAAGAAGCTTGCCCGAGGTCACCCAGCTCCTGGCAGCCAACACAGAGGGGACCCAGTTCCCGGCGCAATGCCAGACCCAGAACTGTTGGCAAAGATTTCAGAGGGTGCCCAGGGTAGAAACAGGGACAGAGACAAGGTGCCATCTGAACAGCAGTCTTCTCTGGCTGCCACCTGCTTGTGACCATCTCTTGAACCCCCAGAGGGAGGGGGTGCTCCAAGAACCCACCATCCCCAAAAGGACTGGTGAGCCGTGCAGGCTGGCAGCAGAGGAAGGCCCTGCATGGCCGGGGGGCTGGCGGGATCTCGTCTCTCCCTGGGCCCCTCTCACCTTCTGCCCGCAGCAGAGTTCTGCTGTGGGAAATGCCCAACCACGTTTCATTTCCTTTTATTTCCCTGGCTGACTCTTGGAGTCAAGTGGACAAATGACTTGGGCAGCAGGAGGGAGGTAAAATGAGGGGCCGAGGAGGCCGAATGGTCCCCGAGGGACCCAAGACAAACTGTGCTGGTAAGAATGCCAGGTCCCTAAGGATGGGCCTGAGTCCCTTTTCATAGCAGGGGCAGCTCTAGAACCCCCAGGTTGTTTAGCTCTGGCAGATCCATAAACATGGCTATTCAACTCCAATTCCTCCTACTGACTAGACCTTCAGAGTTGAGAGGCCCCGTCTATGGCTGCCCAGTGAGATTCCAGCCCCTCGGTCTCCCAATTTCAGGAGGCCATTCAGATTCCAGTGTTACAGAGCAAGGAAATGCAGCACGGTGGTCAAGGCCCTGCAGACAGACCCTGGCTTTGGCTGTGCAAACTTGGATAGGTCTCCCCACCTCTCTGAGCCTCTCCTTTCTTATCTGTACTCTCCCCGGTTCAGTTTTGCTGAGAGCACATGAAAAGCTCCGCACATTAAATGCTCTGCCCAGCGCCGGCACTGAATGGCCCCGATACGGGCCTGCTGAAGCAGCCCCACATGTGGCGGTACCCGGCCCTGGAGGAGCAGCTCCAGCACCCGCAGGGACAGGCACTCCCTGTCCTCCCACCAGATGCCACCACGTGAGGTCAAATCCAGGGTGTGAGTGGATAGATGGGGACCAGGTACGGAAGGCACCTGTCCCCAGGCCCCCAGGCCACTCTTTTGGGAGAGTCCATGGTCTATAGAAGAGCCTCTGTGTCACTCTAGCCTTCAGGCTTTAGTTCCCGAGAAGGGAATGACAAGGGTTGGCCTACCGGGGAATAACTATTATTAAATGACTGGGATGTAAGTTTGAGCCTTGACTTCACCACTCACTACAAGAGTCTGTTTCCTCATCTCTAAAATGGGCACAAAAGCGTAATAGTAGCTTTTACCATGCAGGATATTTAGAAGGGTTTGATGAAGTACCACACACAGAACGCTCAGTGCTTCAAAGATTTGAAAACCCCCAAATAAATGCATATATCTGTGCTCAACTGATTTTTGACCAGTTTGCTAAGAATATTTAGTAGGGGGAGAATATGCTCTTTAGCAAATAGTGCTGGGGAACTGGATATCCCACACAGAAGAATGAGGTGGGCCTGTACCCTAGACCATGTATATCATGTATTTAAATACAAAAAATCACTCAAGATGGATCAAAGACCTAACTGTAAGAACTAAAAGTAGAAAAGTACTTAAAAAAAAAAAATAGGAGTACTGCTGACCTTGGATTTAGCAATGGTTTCTTAGATAAGACAGCAAAAACACAAGCAACAAAGGAAAAAAATACATAAATTGGACTTTATTAAAATTAAAAATGTGCATCAAAGGACACAATCAAGGGTGGAAATACAATATAGACTGAGGGGAAATATTTTCAAATATATATCCAATAAGGGTCTAGCATCCAAAATATCTGATAAGCAACTCAATGGCTAGAAGCCAAGCTAATTAAATAACAGGCAAAGGATTGGAGCATACATCTCACCAAAGAAAGTGTGCAAATGGCCAAAGAGTACTTGCAAAGATGCTCAACATCATTAGCCATCAAGGAAAAGCAAACAAGGCCACAGGGAGACAACACTTCACACCCAACAGGTTGGTCACCATAAAGGACAAAAATGGAAAATACCAGTGTTGGTGAGGATGTGGAGAAACTGGAACCTTGTACGTGGCTGGTGGGAGCGTAACAAGGTGTAGCCTCTGTGGAAGACAGTTAACAGTTCCCTCAAAAAGTTAAACGTAGAATTATTACATGACCCCCGAAGTCCCCTCTTAGGTATACCAGGTCTGACAATTAGGTTCTAGAATTCAGCCCAGAAAAAGTGCTACTCACCTCACTGCTGGATGTCACTACAGTCACCTTTGAAATACTCCCCTTGGGAAGCTCTGCACCCATGCCCACACCTAGTCCACCCTTTAAAGCAATCCTTCAGAACTCTTTGGCTGGAATGACCACCAGAGCTGTCATCATATGATGTCCTGAATGCCATCAAAATGTCTTTCTTTCAATATTTTCTTTAGATTTGGGTAAAGAGAAATGCACTGGGAGCCAGATCAGGTGAGTAGGGAGAGTGTTTCAATATGGGATGTTGTGCTAAAAACTCCCTCACAGACAGTGCCGTGTGAGCAGGTGCACTGTTGTGATGCAAGAGCCCATTTTTGCACACATCTTTCTCATGCCAAGATTTTCAGTTAAGATTTTCCTAGCTGTTTCTCTATTCATGCTTACTTGGTCTGCTATGCTTCTTGCAGTCAGCTGATGATTTCTGATGCGCAATTCCATGACTTTTTAGAATGTTTTCATCAGTGCTGCACACGGTGGCAAGTTCACAAACTTTTGGGTTTTTTTTTTTTTAGATAGAGCCTCAAGCTGTCACCCTGGATAGAATGCTATGGCATCACAGCTCACAGCAACCTCGAATTCCTGGGCTCAAGTGAGTTTCCTGCCTCCACCTCCCAAATAGCTGGGACTACAGGCACCCGCCACAACGCCCGGCCATTTTTTGGTTGCAGCCGTCATTATTGTTTGGCGGGCCCGGGCTGGATTTGAACCTGCCAGCTCAGGTGTACGTGGCTGGTGCCTCAGCCCGCTGAGCCACAGGTGCTGAGCCCAAGTTCACAAACTTAATTATCAGACCTTGTACTATACTCAAGAGAAGTGAAAACACATGCCAACACAAAAACTGGTACATCAATATTCAGAGCAGGGTTACTTATAATGGCCCCTAAATGGAAATAGCCCGAATGTCCATCAGTTGATGAGTAGATGAAGAAAACATGGTCTATCTGTATTGTGGAATATTACTCAGCCACAAAAAGGAACAAAGTGCTGACACAGGCTACAACACCAGTGAACCTTGGGAACACAACACTAAGTGAAAGAAGGCAGCCACAAACCCTCACTTGTACGTTCGGTCTGTGTGAAATATCGAGAATGGGTAAATCCAGAGACAAAAAGGCAGCCAGCAGTGGGGCAGGGGAAGTCACTGTGTACAGGGTTTCCCTGCAGGGTGAGAACCAGTTAGAGGTAGTGGTGGCACAACACTGTGGGTGCATTAAATGCCACCAAATTGTGCACTTTAGAATAGCCAAATTTTAGGTTAGATATCTTTTGTCACCATAAAACTTTTTTTTTGAGACAGGTCTCTCTGTCACCCTGGCTGGAGTGCAGTGGCACAATCACAGCTCACTGCAGCTCGAACTCCTGGGCTCACAGTCATCCTGCCTCAGCCTCTGGAGTAGCTGGGACTATCGGCATGCACCACTCTGCCTGGCTATTTTTTGTAGAGATGGGGTCTCTCTATGTTGCCCAGGCTGGTCTCGAACTCATGGCCTCCAGCAATCCTCTCTGCTCTAGCCCCCCAAATGCTGGGATTACAGGCGTGAGCACCTGGACTGAAACTTTTTTTTTTAATGGTTAATTTTATGTTATATGAATTTCACCTCAATTGAAAAAGTTTTTTTTTAATCTTTTTTAAAAAAATGCAGGTTGTACCAGGCCTAGGGGACACATGTAGAACCCTCTATCTGCACGGGGGTCTCCCACTTTGTCTGTCACTGACACAGATTTTCCCCAAACTCCCAGAACATACCTGGCACCCACCTAGGAAAGCTGAATGAACTGGCTAATCTAACCAAACCCCACTGTTTGCAGTTGGGGAAACTGAGGCTAAGGGGCCTTGGCCTACCAGCAACAGGCTGAGGGGCCTAGAACTCCCCCCGACTTCCCCCAGGATCAGTTCTGCTCTTCCCCATCACCACCCCCCGCCCCAACCCCCTCCAGCAGTTGGTGTGTGCTCAGGGAATTAGAAACACATTTCCATATATTTAAGCAAATCTGCTGCTGATGAAAAACAAATCAGATCCTGCAAAGCAAAGCCAAACAGAACCTGTTTCCGCATCATCTGGCACGTCTCACTCTGCTCACACCCTGGCCCCTCCAGAAGAAGAACAGCATCCATGTGGGCCACAGGGCCCTGGCCAGGTCAGAGGCCAGGGAACAGGGCTTTGTGGCCTGAGCCCTTGGAGGAGGCCTGGGTCAGCCCCACTGCCCAGGACTTCCACGTCATGAGTTCCAGCTTCTGCCCCTCACCTGCCTCCTGCCCCTCTCCTAGCCCCAGAGAGTGGTGAGGAGCCAGGGTCAGCCACACCCCTCCTCTGTGTCTCTGCACACCTGTTCCTTCTGCCTGAACCCTCCCGCCTCTGAACCTTCCAGGCTTTAATGGCCCCACCTCTGAACATGCTGTCCCCCTGCTTGGCCTAGAGGGTCATTTTCTGTCTGTTAGTGTCTACTTTCATTTCTTTTGTCCACCAAGCTAAATTCTAGAATGAAAAAAAACAACAGCAAACAAAAACCCATTTTTGAGCATTCACAAACTTCCTCTGAGGTTGGGATAGTAATCAAGCCCCCCCTTTCAGATGAGAAAGCCAAGACCTGGGGAATTATCCAATGTTCAACAACCCAGAGAGGCGAAGATAAGCACGACATCCCCGTCCCCGTCTGACCCCTGTCCATTGCCTGCCTTATCACATAGGGGATGGAGGCAGCTGTGATAATACACGAAATAAGGAGAAAAAGGGAAATGTGTTAAAAATCCGGGCTGGGAATGTAGAGAAAGATGATCCAGGAAAAGGAGGATCTAAAAAAGTCTAGATTCTCTAAGCCTCCGACACTCTTCAGAAAAATGTCCCCTCCAGGCCCTTTCCCTCCCCACTGCACTCCAAATGCACTGCCTCCCACTCCCATGGGGCGTCCGCACCCTGCCCCAGACCCTTAATATAAAAGTCAGAGGCAAGGATGTCACAGGGTGTTCGGGCCCCACTGGCAGCGCTGACCCCCATCTTCCACCTACTCCCCAAGAAGGAGACGTCACTGTACAAAAGATGTCATCTCAAGAAACTGTTCTTGTCCTAGGCTATCCTGCCTCGGGTGTTTCAAGAGATTGAGTGGCTTTAACCAAGGGCCGGGTGCAGCTCAGGTGCCAAAGTCACTTGTGACTGACTTAAGGACACAACTGTGCAAACCTCCCAGCTCGATCTGATTGCAAATCCCACAGAACAGGGATTGCCCTGGAGAGCAGCACTGGCTTCCTTCTCAAAACCCCAGTCTTTCCTTCCAGACTCAGCCCTGATCCCCTCTCCTCCTAGAAGCCTTCCTGGATTTCATTATCTTTCCTCCTGTCCTTCTATTTGGTCAGCTAACGCCCCCTGGGCACCCATGGAACCAAGAGAGAGGCACTGGGGCCACAAAGATGACATGACAGCCCTGCCTTTGAGGAGCTCACAGTCCAAGGGGGAAGCAAACATCTGAAGTCAGAGAATCACGGTTGTCAAAATGGACACCACAGGACTGATGGAACAGACTCTTTATGGAAGAGCAAGCCCAGCAAGACTGGATAAGTTTTAATATTCATGTCTCACACTAGAGCAGACTTAGACTCTTAGCTAAGCACTTCCAGATATTTTGAAAGGGGCATTTCCTTCTCCCAGGAAGTTGGTGAGTTGGGCAAGGGAGTCATAATCATATTCCTTTTACTAATGGGGAAACCGAGACTTGGAGAATTTGAATGACTTGCTCCAGACCACCAGGCCCGCAGTGACAATGCTGGGATGTGAGCTCAGAGCTTCCGGTCCCAGGCCTGCAGCTCTTGTCAAGATATGGGGCACCCTCTCCCTGGAGTCTTCCACCAGGTCATGCTCAGAGTGGAGCACGGGCGAGCCCTACCTGGTCCACCCCTCAGCCCCTCTGGGACTCTGGGAGTACTCTGCTGACAAGGAAGGCCAATTTTTGGAAATCTCAGCTCCCGGCTCTATTCCCTCATTCCCAGGTCTCTGTGCTTCTCTGTTCTCTCCCCCTTTCTTCCCTCTCCCCTTAACCTTCAAAGGTCCCAAGGGAGCCAGCAGCCCAGGCCTGTATGCCTCCCAATCACCTGGGTTTCTTACTTCTTTTTTTTTTTTTTTTGCAGTTTCTGGCTGGGGCTGGGTTTGAACCCGCCACCTCCAGCATACGGGGTCAGCGTCCTACTCACTGAGCCACAGGCACTGCCCAGGGTTTCTTACTTTTAAGGATTCTGGCTCAGCAGGTCTGAGTGGGCCTGGAATTATGCACTTTTAACAAGGTAGGTGGATGCTGCTGGTCCAAGGACCACTCTTTGGAGACTAAGGGTGTAAGATTGCTTTAAACACCGCCCTGCCTGAATAGTGGCTCTCTGGGTCTCTTTCTCCTGCTTCATCTCTCTCCTGAGTCTCAGGTGATTGGCTTTGTCTCGGAGGCACAAGAAAGGCTCAGGTAGCCGATGGGAGACCCGGATTATGGAGCACTGTGGGACTCCTCCCCATCCCAAAGGGGTCCAGGGAGCCACAGTCATACTTAGAGGGGCTGAGAAGCCTTCACCCACTGCCCACCGTCCTGTCCTTGGCCCTGCAGCCTCACCAGGCTGGCCTCCAGGGCAGGTTCTGGGAACTGGGGCAGGGGAGGGGGCTCAACTTTCTTTTTCTGCAGCCCTCATTGAAATTTTGTCCTTGCACAAGAATCCTTGGTTGAGAGCTCATCCCTATTAATTCTCGTTGTGCATTTAGAGCCAATAGGTTTTTATTTATTCATTTATCTTGTCTTTCATCCTCCTCCCCTTCCTCACCAGGCTGGAATTTACAATTCAGTTCTCCTGCGGCCTTGCAGAAGGACAGGAAGCCTGGGAGAGAGGTCTGCCCCTCAATCTGAAAAGGTTGTCCACCCCTCAGCCCCTCTGGTACTCTGGGAGCACTCCAGGGCTCATGTTCCAGTGGGCTGGATGATGGGACAGGCCCAGCACCTGCCACAGGAGGAATAAAAGGGAGCAGGGACCTGCTGGGCGACTACATGGCTAAGGGGGGCAGCAGGCCATCTAGCCGCCATTGGTGCGCCCCCTGGTGGCAGGTCAATGCCACCTGCCATGCGGGAGGAGCAGCAGCCTCCCTCTACCTGCTGCCCAGAGGCTCCAAACACTAGGCGTGGCGTCCTCAAGGGTCGAGAGAGGCAAAGAGAAGCCCCGAAAGCACCACGGGAGGGAGTAGTTAACAAAAGGCATAAGCCCGTAACGATTCTACTGCATGTTGAGTACTTACTACGTGCCAGCGTGCACCCAGGGCATGCGCAGCTGGCCTGACAGGCGCCAGCACCAGGACACTCGGGCAGGATTTTCTCTACTTGACAGAGGAAGACACTAAATGCCGGGGAGGTCAGAAGCTGAGAGGGGAGGCTGCGCCGCCTGGTGGATAGGCCCTGGCCGCAGACAAGTTCCTGGCCTGCCTTCTCGACTGGGTGACCTTGGCAGGATTTAGGTACCCCTTTCTAATCCCTAAAATGGGATTAGATTAGGGTCCACCTCAGAGCACACCCAGGATGCGCCTAGGGGAAGTGGCAATAAATGGTGGCATCGGGGTTAGAATCCAGATCTATCTGGAAGTGATGCCCCCACAAAAACCAGCACCCCAAACGGCTGCCCCTCCACCTGCCAAGACAGTGGCCCCACCCTCACTGGCCACACATTTGTAATCAAAGGCAGAGCCGGGTGGCAGCCAATAATGAAATATTTATGCCCATCAAACAGGTGTCGAGACCCTGAGGACTTGCCGGGCGTGGGAGCTCTCGGAGACGCTGTTCTTCCTTCCTGCCCTCTGCCCATCCTCCCAGGAGAGGAAAGGGGATAGGGTGAAGAGGAGAGCTCCTTCCAGACCCAGGGCAACTACCTCCCACAGCAACTGCCAGGTGGGCTGGGTTCTCTGTTTGAGGGTGGGGGCAGGTAAGAGGTCCACGTCCAAGGACATCCCGGGCAGGCTTTGGCCAGGAGGAGGCCTTGAACTTTTATCAGTTCTCTTGACCTGAACTTTGTCCTATGAATTATGATTTTCCCGCTCCCCCCAGCAATTGAAGCAATAATGAATATTTAAGGAAAAAACATACCGTGGGGACTATAATATGACAGGCAAAGGTTGACTCTGCCCAGGGAATGTGTAGGAAAGTCTTCCCAAGAGCTCAGATGCATACTAGCAATGGGCTGCCACCTGGTCTCAGCCAGTGGGGCCCTGCCATCTCCCTTCCCCCTTCCCTCCCTCTCCAGCCCAGCCACCACCTGCAGTGCCGGCTTTGTTACTACTAACAAACAAGTAGGAACGTACCTTCTTGTGCTGACCGCTCTATGTGACAAGCAGCTCCATGGGATTGAGTCCTCAGGAGCAGGGAGTGGGGATGCTGGACTAGCACCACCATAAACTCAGAGATCTGGAGGACCCCCCAAGGATGCTTAGAGGCACTAGCTGTCCCAAGGACAACACTGAGCTCCTCTTGTCCACTCCTGCAGCCTGGCTGCCCACTCTGTCCTGCCCTGCTAGGGACAGGCTGCCAAGGTGCTGCCCAGTGGGAGGGTGCCTCCCAGTGGGCAGTTTATCTCAGTGACTTTCACCACGTCATGGTGTGTGACTGTGGCCAAACACCTGCACCCCACTGCCTCAGTTTCCCCATCTATGTGACTGGAATGCTAATGGCTAACATCTGTGGGGCACCTGCTCTGTCTCCAACCTTATTTGAACACTTGTATTAACTAAACCACAAACTCCTTTCAGTGACCCTATGTGAGCTGAGTGTCCATTTTACAGATGTTAACAGAAACCCAGTGATGTCACTGGTCCAGAGCCCACACCCTACTATTTCATACTACACAGACTTCAGAAGCTTACGGTAAGTGACATTGGCTGGTAACATTACTTGAGTATCCAAGTACCCCGGGGGTCTAGGACCCCTCCTTCTCGAACTAGGGGCCCAAATGACAACGCCTGAATATTTGCCATCCCCTGCCTTAACCTCTGCTGGTGGCATGACATGAGGAATGGGAGTGGAGGGGTCCTGCTGCACTGTCTACACATTCTGACCCCCACCCACCCCCAACATAAGCCCTATCTGAGATGTCATCAAACCCACCTCTACTGAGTGCCAGCTCAGGGCACACCGGCCTCACAGTGCTGGATTAGACTGGATGGGCAAGGAGATTGCATCGCAGAAGGGATGACTAGAGTGGGGTCAGCATCTCACTCACTCACCCAGAATTTGGACTTCTACACGGGGTGGGGCTTACCCTTGAGGCTGGGAAACTAAAAAGTATCATCTTCCCGAGAGGAAACCATCCATCTAGTGGTCAGCTGGCCAGCAATGCCCCCCCCTTTAAGAGAACAATGTCTCATGACACCAGAGTCCTCCAGATGGCCTTTGCCTCGACCCATTCTAAGACCTGGTCTCAATTCAAGACACAGAAAAGTCAGCCTTGCATCTTGGTTCTCCTGCTGGGCTGACCCAGCAAAGGGTCTATCCCGGCCCCTCCCTCCCCACCCCCTCTTGGCTAAACAAAGAGAACAGCAGTGGGCAGACTTACATGGGAACAGAACCGCTCAGGGGGGTCTCCGCATGTGATGCCCGAGGGCTCCACCTTCACCTTGACGTAGTCCTTCAGGCGCATCACCTTGGGCTGGCAGGCGTAGAACTCCCAGGTGGGGCCCTCATCTGTGGTCACCCAGGATTTGCAGATGTCATAGTCCCCAGAGGCCAGCGGGAGGCAGTGCAGGAAGAGGACCAGCAGGTGCAGCATGGCTGCGCAGGCCTAGGGGTGCAGCCAGGAGAGGCCCTGGAGAGGCAGCAAGGGGGTCAGGTGGGACTCGCAGCTTCAGCATGGAAATGCCACATCGACTGGATGATGGTGGCCAGGATGTCCCAGGATCTCAGGCGCTGAAGGTTTGCAAACAGCAAGGAACTTATTTTTTTTTTTTTTTTCCAAAAGGCTGATAGAGAAAATTCAGAGCCAGCGTTTCTTAGACTGCTGATGGGCAGATCAAAAAGTTGTCCATAACTTTGCGTCCTCCTAACCTTGGCATCACACCTCTCCTGGAGGTGAATCTGATCAAATCAGGCAGACTCTCAAATTGTGACAGTGGATAGAAATGGGATAAGGAGAAAATCCGCAGGGATCCAGCATGAGACCAGATCAGATTGCTTTTAATTTTTGTCCTTCCAATCAATCCAGGTCTTTAAAGGGGCCTTAATGTGTGATGCGGTCAACACAGCTGCAAAACAACCCTCCAGCCTGTGTTGTAAAGATAAAATAAAATCAGGAGTTGTGCATGTAGCTGGAAACATGTTCGCTCTTTGGCACTGGACTTGGCATCTCAGACCAATAAAAGAGATTTCTTTTCATGTGGGCTTAAAGTGACAACAATGGTACAACTGAACTGGAAAATAAAAAAGCTACTGAGGTGTTAACTGCAGAGAAGGTTATTTGGCTCTGCTTTGGTGGGGACAGGTACTAATGGGGGCCAGCTGACCTTGGCTGGTAGCCATCAGCAACTTATTAGGAAGTTTCTGAGATTTCAGCTCTCAATCCATCCAGGTACCTGGGGTCTGGCTTGTCTTTCATGGTAAGACAGGAAAAGGGAGAGAGAGCTCATTAGCAACACCTGCAACAAATTAAAAAGGGGGGAGAATAGAGATGTATAAGAACAAAAGATCTCCAGCAAAATGCACAAAAAACGAAGCTGCATTAGCAAGGTCTCCCGAGAAAACTGGGTTATTTTTATTAATATGAGAGTTGCACATTTAGAGACTGGGCATGTTATTTAAGAGGTGGTGCCTTTTCTCTCATTTATAGGAGTGTTAGTTCAGCAGAAGTGCCCCTGCTTGGGGGTCAGAGACTTTCTAAAGCATCCCCAGGAGCCAAGATTTAATGGTTGCTTTAAAATACCATGACTGACAAGTCAAAATGTCAAAGCTGCTAAAGGCAGAGAGGAGACCGTAACTACAGGTGCACGTGAACAGGACTGATCCGAACATAGGCCGACAATTAGAACCAGGTACGAGTAAGTATCTCCCTGACCACAGGCACACTCCAAACTGATGAATTTAATTTTTTTAACTGTAAGAAACTAGGATGTTGGAGACTTCCACAGAAGTAACTATGTTTTGTTATATTAGGTTTTCTGCTCAAGGCCAACATTTTACAGTCATCCTTAGAGGATATGTCTATAAATGGATCACTAGTATGAATGCTGCTTTACTATTTTAAGTTTCTGATAATTATTTAAAAGCTAAAATACTAGATCTAACTACTATGACTGTTACAAGGGGAAATACATGACTGCAGAATGTGGTGTGTTCCCAGGCGCTGGGTACATCACCAGGAAAATTTAAAACCAGCCAGCATTGGATTCTGGCCAAAAATATTGACCAATAGGACAAAGGTGACTGCAATGAGTTACAGTAGAAGGGCCTGCATTATTATTCTAGTTATTATGATTATTGCATTTAAATTCCCAAACTGCCCAAACATTGGTGCTGAATCTCACCTGACATGCTCTTCAGCCATTGTACATGGAAGGTCCCTGAAGAGTTAACTGCGTTACCACAAAACCCCATTCCACACACACACACAAGAGCTCCTGCCAAAAATGACGAACCTGAGGGGTGAGCACCTGCTGCCCTCAGCACCCGGGGCTGCAGAGAAGCCCCCAGCCAGCACCCCGTGCTCCATGCCGGGGCCTCATCTGTCAGCATTAGGTGACCCTGTCCCTCTCCCTGATGGAGATGAATGAGAACCCAACCAGGACCACACTCTAACGTCTCACCTCTGGCTGTTCAAACAGAAACCTGTTATACAGCCTGCCTGGCCTTGAATGCGCTCCTTGCTAGAAAACTCTCAGAAACAACGCGCCCATCGTCTATTTTTACAACCTGAGAAAATGTAGTAAAAATAAAATAGCGCGGCCGGCAAAGGTTTGGATGCCTCTACCCAAGCTCCGCTGCCCAGAAAACAGCACGTCCCTAATTAATTCTTCCAGCAGCCGACTCCCAACTGTTCACTAACAGGTAGGGAGCTCCCGGCTGCTGGGACAACCAGGACACCAGGCTGTGGTTTGCAAGGAGGGCCCAGCTTCCGGCGCCCTCCATCTGCAGGACCAGTAGCCACTCTGGGCTCGGAGCGGCTGGACGCGGCCGGGGCGGGGAGGTAGCGCAGGGAGGAGCAAGGCTGGAGGCTGGGGAGACGCAACTCACAAATGTATTCATTGCTTTGCAGTTCTGTTGGCTTAAATGCCACGCATTCCCTGGAAAATGGAAAAGAAAAAAAAAAAAAGCCAACAACAAAATCTGCGGGGGGGGGGGGTAGAGGGAGAATGTGTTTACGACCAGTCAATCATTTGGGCGTTGCTGGCATCTTAGTAGGAATTGTGAGCTCAGCACACGAATATTACAGTCGGGTTTTGCCAGAAAGGAAAAAGAGGAGTGGGGAGCGATGCAAGAGTCCCCGGAATAACCGGGATAGCAGAGAGTGAGAAGCCGGCAGGGGAAATTTCAGAGTAAGAGGTTGTATCCCAGCGGATCGTTTTCTCCGTGGAAAATATATCTTCACCTGATATTATTAAGAAGCTGCAGCTCCCAGAAACAAATAGAATCAATGTCGTTTATTTTCTTTTAAGAGTCCTCAGGAACCGAGGGGGGCTGATAGCCAGGGTATTAAAACCCGAAAATTAGATTTTATCAGGATTTCTGAACTCAGATTTCTCTGTCTTATTGAATTAGCGCCTCCGGGAGCTGGCTGGGCTCGCCGCAGGCTCCTCCCGGAGTTGCCGGCTGCGCCTCGCCCTGTGGGAAACTTGCCCCGGCGGGCGCGGGCCCCGGGGGACGCCGGAGGGAGGGCTGCAGGGGCTACTCGGGGACCCAGCCCGCCCCGAGGTTTCCTCTCCCTTCCCAGCCAGGCTGCAGAGAAGGGTGAAATCTGTCTTTGTGGGGTGGTGCTGGGGGCGAGCAGGTAAAAGAGGCGCTGGATCCGGCCGGGGTCACCTTCGCGTCCTCCGCCCCGGGCGGGGTCTAGTAGGAGCTGAGCGTTCGCCCCCAGCTCATAGGGCGCCCGGGTCCCCGCGTCCCGGGTCCTCCTCACCCTCGGGCAAGGGCGCTTTCTCTGGCTCCCGCGTCCCTCTCCTCCCCGCGCCTTCTCGGTGGCCCGGGAGCTCCTTAAAGTTGGGCGCGGGGGGCGGGGCGCGAGCAGCAGGCCCCGGGGTGGCTGGGGCCGCGCGGGTGGGTCCCAGCGGGCCTGCGGGCAGGGTCAGCTCCAGACCGCAGGCGCCACAGGGTCGGGGTCGAGTTAGCGCTCTGGGCCAGCGGCAAACGGAGTGCGTTGCACAGAGACCAGCCGGACAAACCCGTGGCTGCTTTTTGTCTTTCTGAAGTTGCGTGCAAGCCACGGGAGCAATGAATAATTATGCCTTTAATAAAGGCCCGGCCGGCACCGAGGTGCCCCCCTCCTTTAGCACCGCCTCCCTTAATTAAAAGACACCAACAAAGCGCCAGAGAATTAGTTGCATCTATTTCCCCGGCGCTGCTCCCAGAGGCGACCCTGCCGCCGCCGCCCCCTCCCTGACAGACAACTTACTCCGGAGCGGGAGGACCCCGCGAGCCCGCGGTCCTCTTCCCGCCTTCCTTCAACCTTTGCTCCCCCCACCTGCGCGCCACGCCAGATGGGGACGAAGTTCCACTGCACACGGTCCCCACGCCGATCCCCGTGCCCCTCACCCACGTAGTACCCACCCCCTCCACGGCACCGACAGAAGTTTCCAGCCGTAGCTGGCCAGGAGTTTCCCGTGCAACTCACGTTCCCCAGTGTGCAGAGATGGGCAAGCCTGGGATGGGGGTGGCACTGCAAGGTGGCGATAAAATGGGGGGGAGTGGCGCGAGAGCGGGGTTCATTTCCTTTTCATAAACACATCCAAGCGTTCTTGCAACATCCATCCTCACCAACACACACACACACACACACACACACACACACACACTCGCGACAGAAAAAGACCCGGGGTTGGGGGAGCCAGCTAGAAACACAAGCTACTCCTTTAAGATGCCGCCACAAACGCACATCACACACCCCTCTCGGGCGACTCCAGTCCTCCACTAGTAACCGCAGCTACCAAATAACTTTTGCATCCGAGCCTTTGCGGGGCTGCTGTAAGTGGCTCCTGGGCCCCAGGAAGCCTGCATGGTCACCAAAGCCCTTTAAAAATGAAAGCAGGCTGGCGAAGCCGCAGCATCTCTCCCCCCGCTCGCCTCCCGGGCTCTCCCCGCCCGCCTTACCCCGGCTCGGAGCAGCTTCCCGGAGCGGGGACCCGCGAGGCAGAGGACCGCCACCCGCTGGCGCTCCGCCTCCCCCTCCGGCTGGCTCTGGGCGGGGGCGAGGGCCGAAGGGCTGCGAGCCGCGGCTCCTTCCCCGCGCTGCTCCCGCCGCCGGCACTGCTGTGGCCGCCGCCGCCGCCGTCAGAGTGGGGCTGGGGAGCCCTCCGGCTGCCGGGGGGGCCGCCCGTAGCCGTCCCGGAGACGCGAGCCGGGGGAGGGGGCCGCCCGCGCCGCCCGCATCGCCCGCCTGGGCCGAGCGGGAGGTCTCCGCTAACAAGTGCAAACTTTTTGGCCCCCCTGGGCGGCTCGGGGAGGACGGGCGCGCGGGCTCCGGGCCGCCCCCGGCCCGGGTGGGCTTCGCGGCTGCTCGTCGGGGAGCCGGGGCATCCCCCCAGCTCGGCGCGGGCCAGATGGCGGGCGCGTCACTGCCCCCCTGCACTCCGCTCCAAGTTAATGCCGAGGCTAAATCCTCTTGCCATCACTCACGATCACCATCGGGGCTTTTATCTCTCGGTCTGATCCGGGCTGCGTAACTTCCTCTGTGTGGCTTTAACACACCATCCCACCACGGAGCAACGGTCTTCTTAAAGGTGCAGGAAGGAAATACTGCGAGACTCGGGGGACGCGCCACGGCCCCGGGGAGGGGCGCCGCGAGCAGGGGCGTCCTGGCGGGTCCGCAGCCAGGGCGGCCCCAGCAGGCTCTGGGGGGTCGCTGCCTAAACATCTCCTCTGGGCCCGGGGGCCAGCGGGTCCCTGTACCCAGAGCGCATCCTCAGCAGGCTCAGGTCAGGCGCGGCGGGGCTGCAGCTTCTTTTTCCAAAATCTTGGCGCCTGCCGGTGTGCCAGCGCCCATGGGCGTGGGGGCTGCCCCATCGGCACCAGGAAGGGGGCCAAGTGAGTCAGTTCCCCCACCCCCAACAGCCCAGGGCTCAAGGCTGCTCCTCTCTCTCTCTGTGAAGTGCTGCCACCCAGAAGGCCCCAAGCAGTGGGTAAAGGGGTGGGTGGGTGGATTTGGGGAGATGGGGAGGGGGAGCGATCTGAGCGCACAACCAGAGCCTGAATACCAGCTGACACATCGCCGCCTCCACCCTGATGGGCCCTGCTTTTGACGAAGCCATGCCAGCTCTGCAGAGAGTGCAGAGTAGGGGGGCAGGAGGGGCCCAGGCTAGGGGGTTCTCTGCCTCCCTCCGGGCAGGCATGGGTGAAGAGTGTGGGAGGGCTCCTGCCAGGGGGCAGAGGCCACCTAGTGGGGGGCGGGGGTAGCCGTGAGCTTTCCAACTCCCAGGAGGTTTCCTGCCAGGCTGCTTTCTGGGGCTGTCAGGAAGACTTCTGTGGTCTTCCAGGAGCACGAGTGTTTTGGGGCTCTCCTGGCCTCCTAGGGTGGGTTCTCGTTGCAGCATTCAAGCAGCCAGCACTGTTATTTGAATGCATCAAGAACAAAGGGCCAGAGAAAAGAGAGAGAGAGAGACTGGTCCAAGGTCACAGAGGGTGCTGGGAATGGGAGCAAGATAAGGCACCTCAATGCACCATCCCACTGCCACCTCTTCTTTCCACCTTAACCCTTCCCTGCTCTTGTCCCCCTTAAACCCAGAGAGAGGGCTGTACTGTGGAAGAGCATTTAGGATGCTTGTGGCAACACAGGCAGAGGGTGCAGAATTAAAGGCTGTCTTCTGCTGGTAATAATAATGATGATGATGATGATGATGTAACATTTATTGAACACCTGTTTCATGCCAGGCTCTGTGCAAATCAGTTTGTGTGCATTATTCACTGATACTTCCCCAAAGCCTGTGACTTAACTGCTATTAGCAAAGTCCCAACTTACAGTTGAAGCTTAGAGACATTAAGTAATGCCCAAGGTCACACAGCAAAGGAAGACTCTGACTTGGGAGGTAGGGCTTCTGGGTTCCCAGGCAGTGCTCTACTGCTGCCTCCCTTGCTGGTTAACTCCAGGCACGGCACAGATTGCTTTGAGGCCTCAGTTTCCCTGTACATGATATGTGAATGGTTAAGTCCTTCCTTTTCCAAAGAGTGGTCAAAGCAGGGGCCATCAAGTACCTCCACCTGTACCTTCCCTCAGATCCCTCCCGTGGAAGACGAGCCCAGCCCACAAAGCTGTCCAGGAGAGCAGACACAGGCCAGCCTGGTCACCTGCTTCATGGTCTCAGCACCCAGCAGGAGCAAGCTCCACAGAAGATGAGAAAGAGCTCTGAAATTTGATTTTTAAGCACTCAGCCTGCAGGCAGCAGTGAAGGGCACTGCATGGGGCTCCCGCACAGGGTGAGTGATGACCAGAGTCAGCCCTCAGCCTGCTATCACCCCCAGGCAGGGTCATCAGTCCCTGGGAACGCCCTGCCCCTCCATCATCACTGCAGACCGGTTGGTGTCAGGAACAGCTTATGAGACCTGGGGAAGACACTTCTCATTTGTCGTTCATCTAAACACAGTGCAGGGACCCTGAGTGCATCTTCCCTGTCATGGCTGGGATAGTTTGAGTGACCAAACTATGACCAAGTCATGGGCCATAGAAACAAGGCTTTAAGTGCCCCTCAGCAGCACCCCCCACCTCCCCATACCTCTGCGACAAGCTGATGCCTACGGGCTGTTCCAGGCCGGTTTCTGGAACCTGTCTTCTGGACTTCTCCTTTCCAGCCCTGGAAATCATGGGATAGTGGAAAGAGCACTGGACTGAGAGTCAGCTGTGTGACTGGGGGTGATCAAGTTCCCACTTTTGGCCTCAGTTTCTCCATCTGCACAGTGAGGGGATTGCCCAGGAGGGTGGTCCATGTGCTACAATCCTGAGTTGACGGTATATCATAGCAGCATCCAGGAGACTGTGTTCCTTTTAAGTGAACGATAAAGTGCTTATTTTCCAAGATGAGGAACAAATAGGATTCCTGCCGTGTGGGGACCAGGTGGTAGAGGGATGTTCATTTTTAAACTTCATTAAGGTCCCTTCTGACAAATGACCTTCCCCCCTCCAATGAAAGAAGCAGAGCACCAGGGGCAGGAAAGTGTTAATGAATTTCCCCCAAAATAATTGCTGGCTCCCCTCTCACCCGCAGCCTCATCACCCTGCTCATTGGTGGGATTTGGTCTCCACTGCACAGTTTTAATTTAATTGTGTATGTAGAATCTACTATCACAGAGCAGCTGCAGAAGAATGCATTTAATTGTATTCCATCTATGTTTTGTAAAAAAGGATTTGTGTATAATCACACAAACACACATATATATGGACTGTGAAGATACACACCAAAGTATGAACAGGAAACTATGTGCTTTATTACAGACATTTTTTTCTGTGTCTCTTGACTCCCTTACAATAAGGAAATATGCATGGAATAGATGAGTAATAGGAAATTATAAAGTCACATACAAAAGTAATCTTCCTACCAGCTTTGTAATGAGAGGTCCAGGCCCTCTGGGGATTTGTGAGAGAAACCAAGTCCTGGTACAGATAGACAAAAGGACAGACAGATAAAACGAGCTCATACTATCAGTCAAACCCACCACCACTTGCCCATCCCTTCCCTTGTTCTGTTAGCTTCTGCCAGACCAAGATTTTGATTCTTTAGGCAACTCTTTGTCCCCTTGACCTTAAGCTGTTGAGATGTTGCTGGAAACAGGTGGTAAGCTCCTGTGGATAGTGCTCAAGACCATGTAGGGGTTTCCAGGCATCCCTGGACCCCCCCAAGGCAGGGGCAGGCAGGGAGAAGCCCAGACCCCAGCCCAGGGCCTTCCCCAAGGTGACACCTCCAGGCAGTGGCAGAGGCTCCAGGAAACACTGTGACTCCTCCCTGCCAGTTCTTAACTCTAATCTCTAGACCATACTCCCATTAATTATTATTACTGTATTAATCATACATGTGATTAATTCAGTAATGGTGATTCATAATTGATTGCATTTTATATGGCGCCTTTCATCCACACATCTCCCAAGATGTGCGCTGCCTACAACACAAGACACAGACGGCAGGATGTGTTCTTTGAGAGCCTGCATTTTGTTGGATAAACTTCTCTTCACAGAGGCAGGGGGCTAATGGTCTTTGAGCAGACTGAGCTTGCCAGCCCGAGTTCTGTGCCCACTTCCCTGGGTAGTGCAGCTCAGCTCTCCCTGCCCTGCCCTGCCCAGGAGCCCCATGCCCTGGGAGTCCTGCAGACCCTGTGCCCTTGGCAGGCAAGGCTGCCTGGAACCTAGGCTGCTGGGCGTGGCCAGCCTGCCTCTTTGGGGAGGCAGTGCCACATGGTAACTTTGGACAGGGTTCTAGAATCTGCCTCTCTGGGTATGAGTCGTGCCTTTCCCACTAATTAGCTGTGTGGCCTTGAGTAAGCTACCTCCCTCTCTGACTCAATTTACCCAAATGAAAAATTGGATTAATAATAGCCTTGAGCTTCTTAGGGTTATGGTAATAATTAAATACAATAATGCACGTGAATCATTTGGAACCTGGCACCTAGAAAGCGCTCAGTAAATGGGAGCAGCATTAGCCTCAGGCCTGGTTGCAGCAGCAGCAGCAGCAGCAGCAACAGCAACTCCGAGTCTAGACAGACCTTTTCTCTTCTCTTCTCTTTCTCTACCTCAGTTTTCTCAGCTGTAAAATGGGAAGACCCCCTCAACCTCAAGGGTTCCTTCCAAATCTTAAATGAGAACTCACTACAGTAATGGTTGAGATTTGGGGCTTCAGAGTCAAGCAGCCCTGGGCTCACAGTCTTGCTCACCGATTTCCAGCTGTGTGACCTTGAGCAAAAGACTCTCCTTGCAAAGCTTCAGTTGTCTCTTCTGGAAAACGGAAATTATAATGGTATCCAGTACCTAGGCTTGTTGTAAGGATTCGATGAGCTAATGCTTGGAATCTATTTGGCTTCTAGAAAGTGCTTAACACAAGGTGGCTCTGGTATCACACAGCCCGGCGTGGTGCACAGCAGTGCCTGATGGTCTCGTACTCCCGCCTTACCAGCACTCTGTGAACCAGGCTGTTACTCTTGCCATGGTTTAGGTAAGAACACCAAGGTTGGTGACTCTGTCGAGGGTTACTCCATAAGGGCCAGGCCCCAATTTGACCCCAGGCCTCAGGCCGGGTTCACTGATGTACAGTCCTAAGCTTATTATTCCAAGATTGTTTTCTTCCCAATAACCCCGGGAGGGAACTGGCACTGCGCTCTCTGCTTGTCAGCAGAAGATACCAGGCCAGAAGTGACTTGGTGCTTTCTCCAGGACAGGTCAGAGCAAGCCCTGTGGAATGGGTGCAGGTGCCCCCGAGCCACCCTGCCTTTTCCTAAGGGATCTCTCCTGCCAGGAGTTTGGCCGAGGTCCCTCCAGTCTGCGGGCCCCATGGGAATGTGTCTTTCCTGAGTTCCAGGCAGCATGACAGGGAGGGGAATCCTGTGAAGCACAGCCCTGGAGGAAGAGCCTGGGCTCCTGCAGGCAAAGCTGCTTGGCTGCTGCCGGGAGGAAGCCCACCCTTCCGCCCTCACGGGCCAGCGGAGATCCAGGTTAGGAGGGCAGCAGGGCTCTGGTTCAGAAGCCCCAGGGGCAGGCCTGATTGCTGCTCACTCTCACAGGTTCCCGAGTCCCTGGGGACAGATGCCAAAGAGCAATGGCCCCTCTCTCCCAGTGAGAGCAGATGACTACCTGACCCTGCCAGCTGGGACCTAAGGGAGCATCTCCCCACGGGCGGTCCTGGGCGGTCCTCTGACTATGCAAGCACCCTGTTGGCTCCTGGACATGCCACTGGTGACAGACCCACAGGGTCCCACCTTTGGGTGCTTCAAGTCTGGTGAGATAATACACACTGTAGGCACCAGGCTGCCGATGTACCTCACAACATTTTTCTGAGCACCTACTATGTGCCAGACACAGGTCGAGTCAGGGAGGCAGAGCAGTCTGAGGAAGTGTGAGTGTGCATGTGTGTGGCATGCACACACATGTGTATGCAGGCTGAGTGTGAATGTACCAGCCTAGGAATGTTGTCAAAAATATTACTGCGTGACCCCCAGGGAAGTGAGAAGGCAAGTCCCACCTCTCAGGATAGGAAACAAGGAAAATTCAAGCCGCAAGGTTCAGGAACAATCGCCAGGCTCCGTGGGAACCCAGATCTCAATTCCCATCTCTCTGAGCCTCAGTTTTCTCATCTGTCAAGTGGGGATACTAATAGCACCTGCCTCCTGGGGTGTTGGGAGGATTCACTGAGGCGATGAGCAGGGGTCTGCCCAGCAGACAGTAAGCGCTCAATAAATGCTGGCTGTCATGAGTCATCCTTTGCAGAGCCTCTCCTCTGGCTTCTGTTCCACAAAGGCTTCTGCTCCACAATGACATGAAATTCAAGGGAAGGCTACTCTGTGTCACAAGGGTAACAGGTACCACCTGTCTACTGAGCCAGGGAAGCAATGGGGACACCAGCCCAGCTCCCCTCCTCTCACAGGACCAGGATGCAGAATCTACTGTCCCGTCTGCATCTGGACCTCCACCCCCATCCTGCCCTTTCCTCTCCCATTTGGGGGACAGTTTCTCTCAACTCAGCATGGGGAGCAGGAGACTGAGTGGGGGTCGGCTGCAGAATCCTGCTCTGGGGCCTCCCCACCCTCTCACCAGTGTGCAGGGGTGTTTGGAGGTGTGGGGCGAGGGGCAGAAGTGGCATCAGAGGGGGAAACACAGCAGCAGAAGGAGCTGCCCCTTTTCCTCTCCCCTCCATACAGCACCTCACTTTTCTTACTGAGGAGGTGAGCAAGGCTCCAGGATGGCGCAGCAGATATGGCCTTCCTCCTAGACCTGTACTGATCACAAAATAATTGACCCAAGTATAGAAATCCTGTTCCGGGCCTTGGCCCTCTGACTCCTGCTGTCCTGGGGAGCCCCCAGACCCTGGACTGGCCTTCATTGCACAGGCCTCCACTCTGGCTCCCGCTCATGCTCCCCTCATCATTGGTGTTGATCAGAAGGAGCCCCACGTAGGCTCCAGCCCAAAAGGACCCACCTGCAAAGTCCTGCAGGTTGACGGCGTGTGGGCAAGCTGGGAGCCACAATCCCCGAAAAGAGCGGCAGTCGAAAACCCTGAAAGACAGCCCACGGGGAGAGAAATAAACAGAAAGGCATCTCCCGCCTGCTCCTTTCCTGGTCTTGAGCACACACTCACACACACACACGCTGTGTTACATGCAGCTATTTCCTTCATTAAATTGTCTCCACTGGCATACAAACTTCCAGTCCATCAAAGCCTTGAATTACAAGAGCCCTACCACCTTGGCCCATGTGCCGAATCCTCAAAAGAGAATGTAGTGGCTTGGCACCCGTAGCTCAGTCGTTAGGGTGCCAGCCACATTCGCCAGAGCTGGCGGGTTTGAACCTAGCCTGGGCCTGCTAAACAACAACTACAGCTAAAAAAAAAAAAAAAAAAAAAAATGGCCTGGTGTTGTGATAGGTGCCTGTGGTCCCAGCTACTTGGGAGGCTGAGGCAAGAGAATTGCTTAAGCCCGAGAGTTTGAGGTTGCTGTGAGCTGTGATGCCATGGCACTCTACCCAGAGCGACATAGTGAGACTCTTGTCTCAACCAAAAAAATGAGAATGTAGTGATGTTTCCCCAAACAACCCCACATCTGTGCTTTTGGGCAATCCTGGCTATGAGACACTGTGTGACAAGGTCCCTCTCTCCCCCTCGTCCCCTCACTCATGGTCCATCTTTTCTGCTCAAAGGAGGGCCTCAAGATTGGGGCTCTCTAGAATGTTGCAGGTACCATTGCTCACGAAGTTGGCTCTTGATCTTGGGAACCAGCTTAGATTTCTTGTGCAGTGACACTTGGCCTAATGGATGGAGACAGCTCCACCTGCCATTGGTCTCTCACTCTGTTGACTTTGCTGGCTATCACTGGCGACCTCCAGGATGTCCACATTCAACCCATGCTGCCCCCATTTCTGGGAGAGCTCCTCCAACTCCTGGGGGTCCTAGTGAGCCTTTGTCTTCACCCTGGGGTCCTTCATAGGCTCTCTGCCTCCCTCCACCCCCTGTTCCCACCCTTCATTCCTTTTTTGTTCATGTCATTTCTTCGCCTGATGAATAAATGCAGATGTGCAGGCTGGGAAAGAGAGACCAGCTGGAGACCTCCCCAAAGGCTTTGTTTTTTATGTCATCTAAGATTGGAAGGACCTGGCTTCTAACATCCCACCCAGTGGAGGACTCCTGGGGTTCTTCTTTTTAATCTAGGAAGTCAAAAGTTCTGGGCCTGACTTCCTCTCTTCTTGGTCCTGTTAATCCTGAATGCAACTTTCCCAGCATGGTGCGGTTATGTGGTTTGTCTTGTCCCTCTCCCTGCCTCTGTCCAGGGGCTCATCTGGGACCCTTCTCTATAGCTCTGCTGACCTCAGTTCCTTACACTGCTTTGGGAGATCACTGTGGGGGGGAGTTGTGGGGTCCCAAGTCAAGATTCCATGGTGTGGTTGTGGGGGGATGTTCAGACGGCCCTGGCACAGTGTATGTGAGAGTCTTTGGCCGTATTTGCAGTAAGTTTGACATTTAAAACCTGAGTTTAGAATCCCTGCACCACCACTTTGTGTCCTGGAGCAGCCTAATACAATTTTCCATCTGTACAATAGGGACAATAATGGCACCCATGTCTCAGGGTTGTTTTCAGAATTTAATAATGAAATCACATCTACCAAGTGCTCGGAGGAGTGTTAGAAGCCACCAGTGCGATCAGCCTGCCAGGAGCAGGTTGGCCCTTGACCCTGGACATTGTCCCTTACCAGGGCAGAGGGGTCTCCCCTTCCCTAGAGAAGCCTTTGGGCCTCTAGTGCCAGGAAGTGTATACCCCACTTCAAAGGGAAAAGGCCACCTTTAGCTTTGAACTCAGGAGATAGCAAATTACAACGACACTGGAAGCAGGAGGAAGTATACTCTCGTGTCCAATGGAATGGGGCAGCTTTGAACCTTTATACAAACAAAATTGATCCCCGAGCCCAGCTTATATCACTATCTGCTGTGAAGTTAGAAGCACCACCTCCCTCCTCCAAGTCCCACCCTGACCTCCAGACCTGGGGTAGGCAGTCTTACTTGCCCCACCTTACAGATAGGGAAACTGAGGCTCAGAGAGGTGAAACAACTTGCTTCAAGTCCCACACCAGGATCTAAACTCAGACCTGTGATCTCATAGCCAGTGCCTTGGGCTGCCCTGGCCACACTGGCCCAGAGTTCCGCACCCCTATTCTGTCCCCTGCAAGCGTTGAGACCTTGGCTGAGTTCCACACTCCCTCTCTGGGCCTCAGGAGGGAGGGGTTGGAGCTGGTGGTGCCTGAGGGTCTGTCCAGCACTAACATCTTTTGACGACATGCCAGCCTCCCTGGTCCTTCCCTGACACAGGCGTCTGAGTTTGCCCAGCACAAATGCTTCCCTGAACGATCAACAGAATGACAACTCCCTAAGGAGTGGAGAGGCCCGCTCTGAGAGCAGGCTTGTTAGAAACCTGACATTAACACGCCACGCACATAGTACAGGTGAGACCCTGAGCAGCCAGCGGCATGGCCACCAGGGAATGCAGTGGGGGCGGCGGGCCAGGTACACAGGCCTGAGCTCCTAGCTTGTGTGTTACCTATTATGTTTGCTGATGCAGGCTCCAGAAAGGCCTGCACAGCTCACAGCAGGAAACTCCCTCCTGCAGCTAAATGGCCGAATAGACTACATGTATGTAGAGTCCCGGGCACCTCTTTGCCAGGTGTGACCAGATAGATTCCAGAAAGAGCCTCTTAGCATGAGGCATCCATGCACAGGGCTGCTGCCACGAGGACTGTCCTGGTCTGCACGAGGACTATCACTCTCGTTTGTTGAAACATTAAAATGCTTCATGCATTCAGCAGTTGGCAAAGAGCTTCTGCCCTGAGCGCCCAGTTTTCCAAGCTAGCAGGACCCTTCCTTGGAGCACTTTAGATCTCTAGACCTCCCTGAAACGCTCCCTGGGCTAGCACAGCAGCGGGGATACTCGGCCTCACTCTCACGCTCACCTGGCACCTGTGACCCACAGGTTGTTGACCATTCTGATTACTGCTGCTGATATCACCTCAAAAAACATGCATGAGGGTGGTTCCTGTGGCTCAGCGAGTAGGGCGCCGGCCCCATATACCGAAGGTGGTGGGTTCAAGCCCGGCCTCGGCCGAATTGCAAAACAAAAAAATAGCCGGGCGCTGTGGTGGGCACCTGTAGTCCCAGCTACTCGGGAGGCTGAGGCAAGAGAATCGCTTAAGCCCAAGAGCTGGAGGTTGCTGTGAGCAGTGTGA
>CAUYON010115141.1:0-12398 GCA_963573935.1 Arctocebus calabarensis | reverse complement strand
TAATTCTATCACCTCAGCAGTAAGATAAGAACAATGATAGTTCTATATAGAATAGTTACAACAAGAATTTAGTCTTCTAGTATTTTTAGAGTTTCATGTCTTAAGTTTAAAACTTTAATCCAGTGAGAGTTTATCTTAGTTAATGGTGAGTGGTGTGGATGCAGTTTTAGTCTTCTATAGGTCACCAGCCAGTTCACCTAGTACCATTTGTTAAATAGGGACTCTTTTCCCCCATTGAATGTTATACTTCTTTTTTGGTTTCTCTCCCCTATTGTTACTAATACTTCTCCCTGCATTTAAGGAAAGTTTCCTTCACATTATCCCTTTTGTTCTTTTTTTCCTCCAGGGCAACTGAAAGTTTTTATCTTCATGCCAACTCTTTTTGCCTATTGTTTAAGCCTGTGTCCTAATTTTCTATGTAGTGAAATAAATATGAATCATGTATGTAATTATAGTGAAGGATGCACAGATAAATGTGATCTTAAATTATATGTATAACTCTGACTGATTGAAAGTGGCTTCCTGGATCTCTGTGTTGGTAAGAGAACCATGCCTGGTCTCAAATGGAAAGGCTGCTGTAGTCAAATGCCATATCATGCTTTGTGTATATAGCACAGAACGGGGTATACCATCCTCATCATAAGGTTAGTCTAAGGCAATAGTCTTCTGTCATTAGTTTGTGCCAAAGCACCTTGTAGGCTTGTGAAAATAGGTTGCTAGGTCCCAGACCCCCAGATGGTTTCTGATTCCGTGTATCTGAGGCATTATCCAAGAATTGTTTTCTACAAGTGTCCAAGTTATGAATATGCTAGTGCTTCAATGACAACATTTCAAAAATTGCTGATCCAATGCAGTGTTTGTTTTCTTCTTTCTTTCATTGTCTGTGTGTGTATATGTGTTTGTATGTGTATGTGTATGCAGTGTTTCTTGATCAGAAATGAGTATCAAAATATCTCAAAGACTTAAAAACCTTATAATAGGATTGTTGTATCCAAGAATTAGGATTTTATATATCTGAGGTTTGACATTCATATAGGCATCCATAATTTCAAAAACTTGACAGGTAAACCTGCACCCCATTGTTTGAGAACTACTTCCATGAAATGAAGCATCTAACCTATTTATAGTGATATGCACAATGGCTACCATGCAGAAGGGTGTGGCATCCATAGATGATGCCATGGAGAACACTGAGGAAAAGAACTGAACACAAATTGTTTCTTAGAAGGAGCAAGCAGCACGATCAAGACAGGGGTAGGTGTTTTCACCAAGAGAAAGTAGTGTACTGAGTGAGCAAAAACATGTGGCCTATAGAGATTTAAAGTGTGGCTAGATCATATTGTTTAAGGTCAAAAAGGAATTGTAAGGAAAGCATTGGTGGTTTCAAAGCAAAAATATGAGTAGGAGCCAAATCATGCTGGATCTTGTAGGCCTTGTTAAGACTCCTAAGCTTTACCATAAGAGTACCAGGAGCCATTTAGGAATATCACAGCTAAGGATTATTCTAGCTGAAATTTCATTTATAAAAATAAAATAATTCTTACCCTCAGCATTAAAAAACAATTTGGAAGCTGACCTGTTTTGAGCAAAGGAGACAAGTTGTGAGGCTATGATAGTAATTCACAAGGGGAAATAGAAGTCCATGGAAACTCAGATAATATCTTGTTTTATCGCCAATGTTTCCCCAATGCTTATAGCTCAGTGCCTGATGTGAAGTGGGCCTTCAGAAGAGCTTTGTTGAATAAATGATTGGTGGAATTAGGAAGCAGAAGTGAGGCTTGAGTGAACAGATTCAAATCCCAACATTTATTGAGTGGAACTGATAGATCTATGGTTGATTGGTTTGAGAAATGAGGGAGGAGCTGAAAAGGAGTAAAGGCATAAATACTAAATACCTAGAGAGTAGATAGTATTAGACACTGGTGTAGACGCTATAGATTAGAGAGTATATTTCAAGAGACTGAGATTTCTTGGGGCCGAGGGGCTTTAGAGACACTGAAAACTTATAGCCAGAAGGTAGAAAGAAACCAGAAGAGGATAATATCACAGAAGCCAACAGATGAGAGCACTTAGTGAAGGAATTAGTGGCCAACAGATGAGAGCACTTAGTGAAGGAATTAGTGGCCAACATTTTGCAATGGAACTAAGAAGTCAGGCAAGAAATGCAGTGAAAGCTTCTAATGAATTTTGAAAACATGGTATTGATGACGTTAGGAAAAGTTCATTTTGTGGAGTTGTGAGAAATGAAGGCAGATTGGTATGAACATAGACAACTATTCCCAGAACTCTAGCAGATTGAAAAACAAATTCATAGTTGGAGAGTAATATAGTCAAGAGAGCATTTAAAAAAAAAAAACTCAAGATGAAATGAACTTGGTCAGGGTTAAATATTAATAGGAACAAACAGGTAGAAAGACAATGTTTGACAATCCAAAAAGAGATAGTTACATTTGTAGGTTTATATAAAATATTGAAAAATTTCTCCCATATTATGGTCTATTACTGTGGTAAAGTAGTCTAGAAAGAAGAGAGTTTACATGGTAGGATACTTAGAGTGAATACAAAAATTGATAACTACTGTGGAGAACAGATGAGAGAGCTGGCTAGGAAATGGAGAAGAGCAGAAGGATGAGAGCATCTCTGGAGGTTCAGTTGGTGTTGGAAACTAAGCATTTGTAGTGATTCCCACATGTTGCAGTTTCCTTCACTGACCCAGGCCACATTCTCTGAGCATGCAGTTATACATAATCATTGGCAATATCTGAGTGAAAATAAGTCAAAAATATTTTCAGGGAAAGTCTATGTGGTTGATGTGAAGTCTAAACTTGTTCTAAGTTTGACTTAGAAATTTGATGTACACTGTTGGAGGAGGGGTATCTAATGACAGGTGTTTGGGGCATGAGGGCAGATTCTTCATAAATGGCTCTTCTCATGGTAATGAGTGAGCTCTGTTTAGTATATGTGAGAACTGGTTGATAAAAAGAGCCTGGTGCCTCCCTCCCCCCTTTCTCTCTCTTACTTCCTCTCTCCCCAGGTGATCTCTGCACACAACAGCTCCCCTTCACATTCCACCCTGAGTAGAAGCAGCCTGTGGCTTTCTACAGATGCCTTGTCTAGCTAACAGAATTGAAATTCAAGTAAACTTTTTTTCTTTATAAATTACCTAGTCTCAGGTATTACTTTATAGCAATAGGCAATAAACTAATAGAGCTGGATAGAGAAAAAAAAAAAAAAAAAGCTACTGGACGGAGTTGAAAGAAATGGAAAAGTAAAGGGGTCAAAGACATGAAGAGGTCTGTGGGGTCAGTAAAAGGGCATCAATAATTGCTATATTTGGAGAAAGAAAATACAAAGGGTATGAGGAAGTGAAGACTGGGGATTCTGAACTTAACTATTTGCATTTGAAAGATATTTTGAAGGAAAGACAAAACTATAATTTATCTACATGTGTACAATTAAACAATCAATTCTATGAGGGAAAAGGACAGTATTTTTTTTTTTTTTTGACACAGAGCCTCAAGCTGTCACCCTGGATAGAGTGCTATAGCATCACAGCTCACAGCAACCTCCAATTCCTGGGCTCAAGTGAGTCTCTTGCCTCTGCCTCCCAAGTAGCTGGGACTACAGGTGCCCACCACAACACCCGGCCATTTTTTGGTTGCAGAGTAATTGTTTGGTAGGCCGTGGCTGGATTTGAACCCGCCAGCTCAGGTGTACGTGGCTGGCGCCTTAGCCCACTGAGCCACAAGTGCCAAGCTGGGAAAAGGACAGTATTATAGTCAATAATCAACATATGTGTCTTGAGTCCTTTCTCTTATTTGCCTCAATGAAAGAACTTTTAAAAACAATTGATAATACTTTTTAAAGTTAAAGAGACTAACTGGTGTTTACCTTTTAGGGATCAGCAAAAATTAGTGAAAAATTTGAATAAGGATTTGTTTGGTTGTTTGTTTGTTTGAGATAGATGCCTAGGCTGAAGCATATTGCATTATTTTAGCTCACTGCAACCTCCAGCTTCTGGACTCAAGCAATCTTCCTACCTCAGCCTCCCAAATAGCTGAGACTACAAAATTGTGCTATCACACTTGCCTGATCTATCTTTTCTTCCTTCCTTCCCTCCCTTCCTTCCTTCCTTCCTTCCTTCCTTCCTTCCTTCCTTCCTTCCTTCCTTCCTCTCTCTCTCTTTTTCCTTTCTCTTTCTCTCTCTCTCTCCCTCCCTCCCTCCCTCTCTTCCTTCCTTCCTTTCCTTTCTTTTATTTTTTGCAGAGATAGTGTCTCACTATCTTGCTTAGGGTGTTTTCAAACTCTTGGCCTCAAGCTGCTTCTGCCTCATCCTTCCAAAGAACTAGGAAATGCATGTGTGTCACTACTCCCCTGGCTCAAGGGAAACACTTAAAAAGTTCAACTAGTTTTTCCTCCTTCAGAACCCTGTCTTACTCTGTATCTAGAGAAACCAACAATATGTGAGACGTTCTTTGTTTTTTGAAAGGTCATAACAGAAGTTTGAATTGAACACTAAAGGAAAGTTGACTAGCCCTAATGATTTTGTCTGCCCGAGTAACTGTAATTTCTCTTGTAAGATACAACACAATGTTGTGTGAAAACAAAAGAGATTGTAGTGTGATAAAAAATATTTGTACTTTACATTATACTTCTTTTAAGTTTTTTCTCATATATTGTGAGACTTGATTTTCAGAGAAAAGTCTTCAGTGGTATGTAAAATATTGCTATTCAACAGATAACAAAAATGAAATACACATTATTCTTGGGTCTTATCCAAATTCACAGAGTAAGATAATGGCCTCATCGGGCAAACAATTCAGATCTCCTAGCTTATAGACCAAAACTCTACCCAAAAAGATGCCTTTTAACATTATATAATCAGTGTCTACCTTTGGTAGTTTAAATGAAATTTTTATTTAATTATTCATGGCCTTGCTTTTAAACTAATTGAAAATGATATATGGTCATTAATCTGTATTTAAAAATGCTTTGAAAACCCTAGGTTTGGGGGTTTCTTCCTTTCTATAACAATAATAGATAAAACTATTGATATTGTAACATATTGGTAACAAACACCATATGAAAATAAAGTGAAAGTGATCGATAATTTGCTATCGTGTTTCCTTTAGTTCAAAAAAGAGAATTTCTCTATTCATAATAGGAAGGGAACGGAGGATAAACACAGATAGAAAAGACTATGTCAAAATGCTAGAAATGAGCTGGACCAATTTACCAGCTCTTGAATTACTAGCAAATATAACCCTTCATCTCTCACGCAATTATGTTGAACCCCATTTCATTCTCTTGTGATGAAGCAAGGTATTATACAATAGATCCCATACAATATAATCTCAATTGTTTAATTGGGAAGTGTGGAAATAAACATTACCATCATTCAATTTGGATTGCAAGTCATTTAACAGCTGTAAAAGCATTTGCAGGCAGGTTACAGGGTAAATGTCCATAGTTTTCCAGTTCAGTTCAATACTCTCTGAGGGAAACACAAACTGGACCAATCATGTGACACAGAATGAGATTGATAGCAGCCATCCAGATGCATATGAAACCAGTGCTTGGGTAAACACCAAGAAAATTCAGAGTTCCTAAATGTATAAGTATTTCTGTGATTTTTATTTGTAATGTGAATTGTACTCAGTCATAAATTTGAGTTCATCTACTTAGAAGGTTGAAGTGGGAATTGCTAGAGAAATAAGAAAAGCATAATGGTTATGACCACCACTCTGCAGATGTTATTCTTGGTTATGGGGAGACAGGAAGTAAGTGAAATAAGTTGTCAGAACATGAATTCATGTTCATTCAACAACAGAAAGTATCTACTGGGTATTTCCTATATGTCAGACACTACACTATATAGTGGTGAACAAAGCAGACAGATCCTTATGTTAATAGAGCTTAACAATGTTCTGTGGCCACTGGACCTTTTTAAATTATGTGAATAATTCTTGAAAAAGAAATTACTACTAGCAAATTTTACTTGTTGGAAAATACCTGTTATTTCATGGTAAGACTTAAATTTGATCATTTTCTCTTAGAAAGCTACCTTCTATATTAATGACATGCCATAAAATTTAATAGTCCAAGTACTTTTGTACATAATTTTCTCTCTGCCTGGTGAGCTTCTTTATTGAGACTCTACTCAGAAATCACTTCCAAAATGTCTTTTCTGATATCTTAGGTAGAATTAGTTATTTTCTGCTCTATGTTTCCCAGGCCCTAAGTTCTGTGAGGACAGTTATCATCACAGTACTAAACACAGTTCCAGTCCCAAAGTTACCAGCTGAATGAATAAATAGTATATGTGCATATACTGTTCCCACAGTGTATTGTAAATATTTACTTATCAGCCTGTGTAAGACATCAGATAGAGCCTCTTGACGTATAGGACAAATAATACTTATTTAAAAATATTTATGCTTGGCTCGGTGCCTGTAGCTAAGCGGCTAGGGAGCCAGCCACATACACAGGAGCTGGCGGATTCGAATCCAGCCTGGGCTTGCCAAACAACAATGAAAACTACAACCAAAAAAATAGCCAGGCATTTGGTGGATACCTGTAGTGCCAGCTACTTGGGAGGCTGAGGCAAGAGAATTGCTTAAACATAAGAATTTGAGGTTGCTGTGAGCTGTGACGCTACTGCACTCTGCTGAGGGTGACATAGTGAGACTGTCTCAAAAAATCATTATGCATAATTTTTGAGACATAATTTGCACATAAAAAGTGATAATTTGATGGATTTTGATAGATAAATGCAGTCATGTAACCATACCACAAACATCAGGTACAAAGTTTCCACCATCTCAATAGTCTGCTCCTTTGCAGTAAGATCCCCTACTCCCATTCTTGTTTTGCAGCCATTCACCTTTATTCTGTTACCAGCCTTTCCTAGAACTTCATATAAATTCTATTATATGAAAATATATAGTTATATATGGTATTATAAGTAATGAGTTCTATTAATGTAAACTAAACTTTCTGTAATTGAAATCATACACCAATTTGAAGCTGTAATGAATAGAGTTGTTATGAACATCCTTATATAGATCTTTGGCAGATCCTTGGGTACATTTATGATTAAATTTATAGGAAACTGCTTATTTATAAAGTGGCTTACCACTTTGCATCACTACCAACCTTGTATCCAAGTTCCAGTTGTTTTCTGACCTCTCCAACACTTGGTAATATCAGTGGTCATTTTAGTCAGAATAAACTACCATATTTTTGGAATATTGTGAGTTATTCCACAATAATGAGAGAAATTTTGAATTTCCTTCAGCTAATAATGTTGAGCATCTTTTCATGTGCCTCTACATTGTTGATCTTCTTTGGTGAAAGGTATGATAAGATTTTTCCATTTTTTACTCCTATTATCATCTTACAATTATATTGTAAAAGTGCTTTATATGGTCAGGATAGAAGTTATTTATGAGAGCTATACCTTTTGTAAATTCTTTCTTTCAGTACTAGGCTTCCCTTTTTATTTTCTTAAAGGGATTCTTAGAAGAGCTAATTTTTTTTTTAACAAGTGAACAGTTTATTAAGAATTATGTGATGCTAAATTTTTAAATGTGGTTTATCACTTTTTTCTTTATCCTATTAAAATAAAACCTAAAACAGAGTCACAAAAATCTGTTTATAGACATTAAATGAAGTTCTGCCATCCATTTTGAGTTAATCTTTGCATATGATGTAAAGTAATGGTTGAAATCGCTATTATTATTTTTGCTCATAGACATTCAGTTGTTCCAGAAAAATTTCTTATGGAGACTATCTTTCCCCACTCAATTGATTTGAGTATTTTTGAAAATTTCTATGTTATCTATTTGTGGGTCAATTTCTGGACTCCATCTTTTGTTCCACTGATGTATACAAAGCTTACATCAGCTACATGAAAGCAGCTGTTACTTCTATTTTATTCTGCCTCAACCATATATTCAGCTCTGTAAGGTTGAAGATTAGCACATTTGTGTACTTGGATGGATGGATGGATTTTGTTTTTAATGTTACAAAAAACTGAAAAATTCTAGTGGTCATTATATTCATTCCATTTCTTGTGTGTAATGGCATGAATCACCCCTATCCTATGTATTTCCTAACTTGGTTTCCTAGAAGCAGCAGCATCCTGCTCACAATGAATATACCAGATTTCAGGTCTTAATTTATAACACATTTCTCCACTAAAAGACACCAAGCTCCTTGGAGAAATTGTTGATTTGAGGTCCAGAGGAGGATGGATGTTTAAGATTAGCATGGTGCCTGTTGTGATGCCAGAAAGTAGGAAGTGTTCAAAAAATAAACTGATAGAGACATGTGAAAGGGCTACAAGGGCCAACTCAAAGATTTCCACATGGTCAAAGCTGCAATAATTTAGGCAGAAACTAAGTAAATAACATAGTGTTTGATTATAACCCAAAGCATAAAATAAATGTTCATGAATATATATTGATATAACTAAATTATTAAATAAATAAGTAAATGAGGAGAATAAGCCAATCTCCCATAGAGAAGAATATATGTGGCTATTCTACCCTTATAAATCCCTACACCTTAAGTATACGATGCATACAATGACTTGTTTCAAAAATACAGTATAAAAAGTGGGGAAAGAATAACTTCAGAGTGGAGAAACCTGAGAAACACCTCCTTTTCCCATCTAACCAAGAGAAAATCATCAGAAAAACTCAAAAGGAAGGAATGCTATACAAAACACATACAAAAAGGTTAAGGTTATCAAAAACAAAACAAAATTGTCTGAAAAACTCTCAGTCTAGAAAATTCTAACAAGACATGATGCTTAAATAATAATGTGGCAATACTACTAAAAATAAGGTTAAATTCAAGAAGGGATTCTGGAATAAGTAAAAACTAAGGAAATCTGAATACAGTAGTATGAATTTTAGATCATTCTAGGTTTTTTTATTAGTAATGCAAGTGACATAGTAATATAAGATTTTAGCAATAGGGGAAGTGTGGAGGAAACAGAATTTTGCAGAATCTTTGAAATTTTCTTTTAAAAATGAAACTATTCTGACATAAAAAGATTATTAATAGCTAAAAATAAACACATTGCAAATAAATCAACTATGTACAATGTGTACACTTATGAATTTGGATTCTTATTCATGAACAAGTATATAGGTGCATACATTATACAGACACATAGATGTATTAATATAAAAAATGAAAAGTATATACATAACAATATACACACACATACATTATGTTCACATTTTTTTGATTGTGCATGCATACACACATGCTATAGTTTGGTTATTTGTCCCCACCAAATCTCATGTTGAAATTTAATGCCCACTGTTGCAGTATTGAAAAGTAGGGCCTAATGGAAGGTATTTGGGTCATGGAGGTCAGGGGAAAGTAGATTGCTCATGAATAGGTTAATGCCCTCTCAGAGCGGGAGTTGAGTTAGTTCCTACTCTATTAGCTCCCAAGAGCTGCTTGTTAGAAAGAACCTGGAACTTTCTTCCACCTCTTGCTTCCTCTCTCACCATATGATCTCTGCACAAAGCAGCTTCCTTACCAGATTCTCAGTTTTGAACCCTCTAGATAACAGAATCATGAGCCAAATAATTTTTTCCTACAAATTACTTCCAGCCTCAGAATTTTTTTATAGTCACACAAGTGAATTAAGACAACACATATACACAGATATTTACATTAAATATATATATATAAATGAGATACATACAAGGTCTGATAATTAAGTTCACGTACTCACTTTTTAAGTACTCCTCTTGGGAAGCTATGCACTGATGCCAATGTCTAAGTCCACCCTTCAAAGCAATTTTGGAATTCTTTTATTGTAATGACTATCAGAGCTATAATCATACAATATACAAAAATATGCAACACTAATGAACAGCACTCAGCAGGACACCACCACACATCAACAAGAACACATTTGATTCAGTGTGGTTGAGACAGTGGTTGAGACAGTGATACCAAGGTTATGAAACCTTGATAAGTTGTTTGTATAGAGCTGCCAAAGTAAGCACACTGTGATAAGTTTGTCAACTTTATTGTCAGACTTCATATGATGACAGCCTTGATGCACATTTCAGAAAGAGAATTCTAAAATTGCTTCAAAGGGTGGAATACAGATATCAGTGCATAGCCTCAGTACTTTGAAGGTGACTGTGGTCATATTTAGCAATGAGGTATGTAGCACTTTTTCTAGGATAAGTTTGCAAACTCAATCAATAGATCTCAAATATATGTGCTCAATATACATATATGAAGAGGATATGTACATAAAAATGCATATTAGGTTAAAGCATAAAGTATAAATAATATATATATATACACACACACATACACATACAAAAAGTATATATGCTTAAATATATGTAGGTTTAATGTTTCTTATCTGAAATGCTTGGGACCAGAACTATTTTGAATTTTGGATTTTTTTATATTTGGCATTTTCAGCCTGTTTGTATGGATTTTTGTATATACGCAAAAAGTTTACACATATATACAAACATCTATATCTATCTGTCTATCCAATTAGGGAAACTTCAACATTGATTCAAAGAGTTATTGTTAATTATTCTGTCTTTGCCTGTTTTTATATGAATTGTACCATGGTTATGAAAAATAAAAAAATGATAATTTTTCCAAATATATTTAAATAGAATGACGTGACATCTGGGACTTTAAAATAATTAAAAAGTAAAACAAAAGTAGGGAAACTTCCCTTACTGAAGATGAACTCTTAATATAATTCTATGATAATTAATCATTAATTTAAAGGTAATGAATGTACCAATAGAATAGAATAAAGAGCTCAGAAATAGACTGATCCCTGCATGAACACTTGTTTGACAACAAGAGTATTATTCTAAGCCTAGAAACATACAGAAAGATCAACTCCAGGTAGACTACAAACATAACTGTGAAAGCCAAAACAATGAATTGTTACAAGACAATAGAATATTTTTATGACTTCTATAGTAGGGGAAATTGTTTAGCAAGACATAAAAGACACTAACTATAAAGGAAGAGATTTATAAACGGACTATGTTATAATTAAGAATTTCTATTCATTGAGAGACTAAGTTAGAAGCATGACAGTGAAGAAAAGAAATTTAAGACATATTTAATTGATAAAGAACTCACATCCACAATATATTTTAAAAAATGGAAAGAAGTAAGATAAACGAATTTTTAAAAATTGGAAGAAATTTAACAGATCCTTCCCAAATTTAAATATCCAAAATGGGCAATAAATACATGAAAGATGCTCAGCCTTAATAACCAGTGTAAAGCAAAATTAAGATCTCAACATGATAGCACAAGATACCTACCAAGTTGGTGAAAGGGAAAAAAGGAAAAAAAAAAAAAAAAACTGACATTACCAAATGTGATGAGAAAACAGGAACATCCACATACTACTTAAAGGATGCAAAACTAGTACTTTGAAAACAATTTAATGTACTATAGCTTGTAATGACCCAGCCTTTTAAATGACCCAAAGATTTATCTGTAGTCGACAAATAAATGTGATATATCAAAATAGCAAAATATCAACAAGAATGAAAGAATCGTAGCTACCTGCAATTGAGTAAATATCAAAAATATGATTTTGAGCAATTTCTATTTTGAATTTCAATATATTTTAACAGTCAAAACCAGGAAAAATAAAACATATTGTTTAAGGAAGCATAATTGTGTAGACTTCTTTTCAATAGGCAAAGAGATAAAGAGCATAAAATCAAGATACAGGCTATCATAGGTGAGAGGGAAAGCTTAGAAACTAAAGGTACATAGAGGATTCTGGACCACAGAAAATATTTTTTGTTTAATTTTTTTAAATTTCAAATTAATGTGAGGGTACAAATGTTTGGTTTACATTATTTTCAATTATAAGGTAAAATTCAAGTTGTAGTTGAGCCCTCCACCCCTCCAGGGATCTTGCTGAACAGCTTCACATTGTTCACATTAGGTGGGATGCTGCCCTCCTCCCTTCCACCAATCATCCTCCTTTTTCACCCTGCCCCTCTTCCTCTTTCTCTTTGCTAGGCTATATTTGTGTTTTATCTTTCTTGAAGGAATGTAGTTGTTTACATATTGGTTTCACATTAGTATTGAGTACATCAGATATTTTTCTTTTTTTCTTTATTTATACATGTATTTTATTATTCTTCATTACATTATTCCCCCCCCCCCAGTGGTAAGACAGAATTTATTTACAGAAAAGAATACAGAAAACACTAAAGTTCCTGGTAGAGGGAGAGAATTCTAGTGGGGAGAGAGAAGCTCTCTCCGTTTCTCTCCCGGTCTTTAGGCCATTAGTCTCAGGGTATATGTAGGTGTGTGGGTCTTTAGGCCTTTAGTCTCAGGGTATATATAGGTGTATG
>CAUYON010115140.1:0-20119 GCA_963573935.1 Arctocebus calabarensis | reverse complement strand
GTAGAGTATCAATGTCTTTATATAGTGATCAAGAAAATGCCATGAAGGCTATCTGTAACAGTATGATCAAAATATTTCTGATTGTATATGAAGCACATTCTGCCCTATGATTGCACCAATGTACACAATTATGATTCAATAAAATTATTAAAAAATAATAAAAATAAAAAATATATAATTTCCTTTTATAACAATATATTTTCTCCAATTTCAACACCAGGTGTATCCAGATCAAGTAGAATGATTTTGAAATATTTCTTCTTTTTCTGTTGTCTATAAGATTTGGCATGATCTGTTTTTTGAAAAGCTCCTTTACTTTTATTTATATAATATTAACTGTCTTTTTTTTGAGACTTTGGAAAAAAATAAGAAGTTAACTGATGACTTCATGCTGAGCCTCAGAGTCAAAGCACTCTATAAGGTCTTATTTGACAATGTGAACATTACTGTCTTGGCATTATTATTACTAATGTTGCTTAATATTTCATCTGTTTTCTTTTCTGAATGTACTTATCTTTGTTCATTCTTTACGTGTTTTTTGTTTCTAGTCCTTATCTTACCCATTGTTATTGTTATTAAATTTTAAGCCTTTTAAACTCTGTGAAGGCAAAAAGTGGAAACCTAATTAACACATGTAATTTAAAAATAAAATAAACAAGCAAACAAACAAAAACAACCTGCTAACATACAGAATAGCGCAGTTAGATTATACAGTAGTAATCAAAATTCTAGAAAGCTTTTCATAAAGATGGGAACTACAATTACAGAGAAACTAATTAAGGCTTTTGTGGGAATCATATTTTTAAAATAGTGAGGTAGGTGACACCTAATAGTAAAATAAATACAAATTAAAACGAAAGGCAATGTTAAATCCTCTCATTTGACAAATAACTAGATGCAATAAAGAAAAATATTTCATCAAAATCTAACATTGTGGGAAAAATAATACTCTTATACATTGTTACAGGGATTAAAAACTGACTACATATTGATAGGGAAAAGCATATGTATAAAAATTTAAAAATTACTGTAACTTTTCCTTCATGTTTTCTTCTAGATATATGAGGCTAAAAAAATGAACATTAATGGGTATTATTTGTTTAAATATTGGAAAAATGTAGCCTCAGCAGTTCTCAACCTGTGGGTCACAACCCCTTTGGGCTTTGAACGACTCTTTCACAGGAGTTGCTTAAGACTATCGGAAAACACAAGCTGCATATCAGATATTTACACGATAATTCAAAATTACAGTTATGAAGTAGCAATGAAAATAATTGTGTGGTTGGGGGTCACCACAACATGAGGAACTACAGTAGGAAGGTTGAGAACCACTGCCTTATATGAAGGGACAAGTACGTTTTGGAATAGCAGTCATTGAAACAAGTAATATAGACACATAATATTATAGAAAGAGTTCACAGTCCATTTATTAAATAAAAAAGCTAATTACAGATGTATACAATCTCATGTATGTAGATATTATATGTGTAATATTATACAGATGGTTTTACCTTGACTAAAATATACTCAAGAGAAGGCACAGACTCCATGCCCGTGAAACCAAAGGAAATGTCTGTCCCATGGAATAGGTTTTCTCTCTTCCCTAATGTCCTGGCCACTATGGTGTACATCAGGAAGTGCAGATGGCAGTATTTGGAAAGGGGCTGTAGAACAATTTTGACATTGAGAGGGAGAGAGGAAGTCACAGAAGAAAGGTAAATCTAAGAAATAAAAAATAAGGTGGAAGAGTTGTGAAAAAACCTGTGAGTACTGGTGATAAGAAGTTGAAAGAAAGATTTATGAGCAACTATCACATTGGTTGAGAAACTGAGATAAAATGTTTTAAATTCTTACTGTATATTAAAAATATATTTTGCCATGAGTGTTTCAAGAAGAAACACAGGTGAATAATTGGATCTGAATTGAGTTTAATTTTTGAGAGACATTATTTACTTTAGTGTAATCCACTGTCCAAATTAGCTCACAAGTTTACTCACTTTTATATAAGTTATGTTATTTTGATAGGTTTAATACAAATAATTTTTATAGTAATTATTAAAACACTTCTCTAAGAAAATGGTAAAATTAAATATAGTTTCAATCTTCTAGATAGAATTGATAAACACAATTTCTTTGCATGCTATTGTTATATATATGTAACAGGTTAATTTATCATATAAACATCAATATTTCTCAATTTTAAAAGAAGAATGGGTCTTTTGATGGTAGTAACTAAACCAAACACCTAACAGACAAAACACCTAACAGACAATCACAAGGTACATGCTTACAGTTCGTAATTAAACCACAATTAGGTATCCTTTAGTTCATTCTTTTATTTCCTCAAGAAAATTTGAAACAAGGGCTCTGAAGCCCAGAACATAAGTATCTAAAGTCACCACTTTAGGATTACATGAGCTAAAAATACTACTGACTATGTTCCAGTGTGCTGGAATCTGCTCTCTTCAATACATTTCTACCCAGGTACTTTCCTGTACATCTCTTTGACGAGAATGGCAATACATACCCATTTCCAGATGCAAAGAAGTTTGAGAAACCTAGCACTTTACCCTGGGTTCATGGCCATTGAGAACAAAATAACAAAGTTTATTTTAGTAGAGAAGAAGGAGGGAATAGATTTTTATTTATTCATTTTTTATTGTTTGGGATTCATTGAGGGTACAAAGAATTAGGTTATACTAATTGTGGTAGTTAGGTAAAGTCCCTCTTATAATTGTGTCCTGTCCTAAGGGGTGTTCCATACACCATGTCTCCCTACTGTCACTCTTCTCCCCTCTTCCCGCCACCTCATTCTCCTACCCCACCACTTGTATTAGCTCATCTAATGCTTCCATATTAGAATAGAGTACATTAGATCTTTGCTTCTCCATTCTTGTGATGGTTTACTAAGAAGAATGTGTTCCACTTCCATCCAGGTTAATACAAAAGATGTAAAGTCTCCATATTTTTTAACCGCTGAATAAAATTCCATGGTATACATATACCATAGCTTGTTAATCCATTCCTGAGTTGATGGGCATGTAGGTTGTTTCCACATTTGGGTGATTACAAATTCAGCTATGATAAATAGTCTAGTGCAAATTTATGATAAAATGATTTTTTTCTGGGTAGATGCCTAATAATGGATTGCAGGATCAAATGGGAGGTCTAGTTTGAGTTCTTTGAGAAGTCTCCATACTGCCTTTCAAAATGGTTGTATTAGTTTGCAGCCCCAGTAGCAGTGTAAAAATGTGCACTTCTCTCCACAGTTTTGAGATTTTGTGATGTGGGCCATTGTCACTGGGGTTAGGTGATATCACAGGATAGTTTTGATTTGCATTTCCTGATAATTAGGGATGATGAGCATTTTTCATATGGTAGCCATTTGTCTGTCACATTCAATGAAGCAAACATCACCCTGATACCAAAACCAGGGAAAGACCCAACTAAAAAGAAGAACTTCAGACCAATTTTACTAATGAATATAGACACAAAAATTATCAGTAAAATCCTATCCAATAAACTACAGCTGCACATTTAAAAAGTCATACATTATCATCATTTAGTTTCATACCAGGTATACAAGACTGGTTTAACATATACAAGTCCATAAACATATTTCACCATGTCAACAGAAGCAAAAACAAGGACCATAGTATCTCCATAGATGCAGAAAATGCATTCGATAAAATTCAGCATTCTTTTCTAATTAGAACACTTAATAACACAGGCATAAGTAGCACATTTCTTAAACTGATTGGAGCAATCTGTGACAAACTCACAGTTAATATTATACTGAATGGCGTAAAACTGAAATCTTTTCCACTTAGAAACTGGAACCAAAGATCCCACTCTTATTCAACATTGTGCTGGAAGTTCTTGCCAAGATAGTCAATCAGGCAAGAAAAGGAAATAAAGGGCAATCAAATGGGGACAGAGAGGTCAAACTCTCAATCTTTGTCAAAGATATGATATTATACTTAGAGAACCCCAATGACTCATCCAAAAGACACCTGGAAATGATCAAAAAACATAGTAATATCTCAGAATATAAAAATCAATGTCCACAAATCAGAGCCTACCTGGTTGCGCAAAATTGGCACTTACTAACGGCTTATTATTAATATAAAATATATTACCCTTTTTCCCTGGCATTTATGATATAGGTACTGATGTCCTAATAAACTTTATCTTTGCTTTTTGTCAGAAAAGAAAGTTGTTCATACTCTCTGTTCCCTTGATGGTATTTGCATTCTATTGTCTCTCGATGAAGTTGTAGGGAATACTCTTGTGAGACATTTATATGGTCAACTTGTACTTGCATTAAATATTTTCTTTTCTGTGTTCTCTCTTGTATATTGGTTATGGATTGAATTTCATACTCTGAGACGAGGTCAGGACTAATCATTCTGTCCTGTCCTTAGTTATCAAACTTCTAGAATTTGGAATGGCCTTCAAAATCAGGCATCCAGCACTGGCTATTTACAAACGAGGAATCTGAAGCCAGGAAGGTCTGAGTTTTCAGTTTAAGACACATTTGTTGAGCATCTGTCATATGCTTAGCCCCAGGATAAGTCCCAGGGATAAATAGTCAAATTAGAAATAATCATGTAGGGATTAAATGTGATCCTGCCCATCATGAATGGAAGAAAGCATCTGGCGTGTGATACTCATTCATCTGACGATATTCGAATGTTTTACATTGAATATCATGGCTCCCAATTTTTCTTCACTGGAGGAAAATTTAAAAAGAAAGCCTGAAAATGTATTGGGAAAATGAGGTTTCCCTGAGGATTTCACTCTTAGTCTAAGATAATACAATAATATTTTTATTGTTCTATGATTACACAGCAAGTACCAAAACAGAAATTTAACTGGGTTGCCTTTCTTCTGTTTAGAGGGTTTTTCCCCCTGTCTTTCCAGTTATAACTCTCAGAGCCACAATATGATTTGTAGACTTCTACTGATAGAGATTAATATCATTGTACAAGAAAGTAAAAAGAAAAATAGCAATGGAGGAAAAGTAAAAAGAGCTCAGTCCCATAGTATACCGACTATATTTAAGAAAACACGCTATATATGAGAATCCACATATCATAGGAATGATAGAGAAAAAGAAAGAACATCTTACATGAGACATTTGTAGTGTCCTATGGCACTGGGGACATATAAACATTTTCCAAGGGTACTAAAGCAAAGATAAGGACCATCCATGGTCTTGGTTGCTGTTTTTTCTTATGATTATTGGCCCTGATATGGTTTGACTTGGTCACATGTGTACAAGGACTGAACTACGTTTAATTCATATTGATGCTAGGTATTCACTTGTTAAATAAATTCTATTGATAATTACTTCAGAAATGATTTTTAAGGCTCAGGTATGGTGGCTCCCGCCTGTAGTCCTAGTACTCTGGGAGGCTGAGGAGGGTGGATTGCTTGAATTCAGGAGTTGGAGCCTAAGCAAGAGTGAGACTCTGTGTCTCACAAATATCTGGGCATTGTGGCAGGCACCTATAGGCCCAGCTATTAGAAGGCAGAGATAGGAGGATCACACGAGCCCAAGAGTTTGAAGTGTCTGTGAGCTGTGATGCCATGGCATTCTACCCAGGGCAACAAAAAAAAAAGAGAGAGAATTAACAGAACATCGTTATCATACCAAGAATATGCCACTCGGTATGTGCCATCCACAGAGCATCTCAGTAACTCAATATGCACAAATGTGCTCCTTATAGAGCATGATGTTAATACTTTCAACCAGGTAGTCTTTACTCTGACCCTTAGGGTCAGATGTCTTGATCTTTGTACCAGAGATTCTATTAACATTCAATATTAAATTACTTTCTTGTGGCTCAAAGGAGTAGGGTGCCGACCTCATATGCTGGAGATGGTGGGTTCAAACCCGGCCCTGGCCCAAAAAACTGCAACAACAACAAAAAAAGCCAACACAATAGGCAATATTAGAACTGAAAGTTTATATAAAATTTAAAAGGGAATTAAATAAAATTTAAAAGAATGTCGTGATCTATCTGGCTAGAAAGTCTAAATTCATAAAACAGATAAAAGGAAATTTAAAAATATTTTATAATACTACTAGGAGAAATCCTGGTTTAGAGGATCTTAAGGCTTTGTTTTCTCTATTTATCTTGAAATTCTGCCTGACATGTCAAGAAAATATTCTCAAGCAAAAATAGGAAATATTTGAACTAAAATAGTCCAGAATAGATGACTTCCTTCGCCTTTCGGATAGTTCAATCAATTTCCACATAGTGCACACACCAGGAAATGAAACCATCACGAAGTACACAGGGTGTACGGAATGAAAGACGGGTGACCATCGTGGGCGATGGGAGGAAGGCTCAACTCTTTCCGAATATGCATTGGGTTATACACACGTTTTTACCTCCATTTTCACCTTCATTGGGCTTATTGATTGTATGACATTAGCAAGAACACACCCCAAGTTATGCACTCCTGTGTGAATTGAAAGTAGTTAAACAGAATTTTTAAGGAGCTTCAAAATCTCAAGCTTGAAGTTTTCAATTCTGATTTGGAACTCTGCAATCCTTCCTTCACAGACACACACATTCAGAATCCTTTTATTCTTGGCTAAAGTTTGCTCCCCACACCTCTAAGTGGCCTTAATGGCAACTAAACTCTCTTAGAGCCTTAGGCCGGCATTTGCATACAAATAACTCAGGTAATAGTTGTTCAGTAAATGTTAGTTACTACCTCTTATCAGAAATATGTCTGATATTATTAAAATGATTTTAAAATCTGATCATTTTTAAGTCTATAGCTCCAGGAAATGAAATTTAAATTTAAAAAAATCAGATTTTATGACAGGTACTTGGAGACAGATTTGGGGGGCAACCCAGGTCTTAGGAAGTCAGACCAGACTGAACAAAGTACTAATGCCCATTATCCCAGCACTGCAGGAGGAAGGGGTATCGCTTAAAGCCAAGAGCTTGAAACCAGCCTGGCAACATAGGAAGAGCCCCCCTCCCATTGCTATAAAAACAAAACAAAACAAAAGGAAAAAATAAGTTAGCCAGGTGTGGTGGCATGTGGCTGTAGTCCGTTGGGACTCAAAAGACAGCTGGAGCATCCCTAGAGCTCAAGAGTGTAGGTTGCAGTGAGCTGGGATTACACCTCTGCATTGCTGCCTAGGCAACAGAACAACACCATATCTTTAGCAGGGGTGGGGAAGGAAAGAAGAAGAGATCAGACTACACACATTATTATTTCTTTGTTCAGTTTATGCACAAAGATTTCTTCTTAAATCAGTTCTTCAGGAATTTTTATAATGAAAGGCCAGGAGTCTTCCTTCCCAGGCTCCACCAGAGCCATGCGTTTTTGCTACATTTTATATCATGCACTTGCATGTCATGGTATTCTCAATGCCTCTACTTCTCTCTTCATGAAAGAAGAGCAAATCATCCAAGGCTAGAGCACCATCCCCCAGACATGCGGAACTAGCATCATTTTAAATCCTTGTAGCTGTATCAGCTTGCAGGACACTTTATGAGAAAATTAGAAGCGCCTGAACTTCTAATTATTAATTGTATTAATTGTCAGCAGAAAGTAAATGTAGTGTCTGCGCTATTTTAAGTAACAGGGTTTGCAACTCTATAAACCATGAAATGGAGTGCATGTGCAAGCTGGGAAGGAACTCATTTTTAAAAGACTTAGATGTCAGTTCCAATCAGAGGTGCCTCTCGTGGTTGTTTCTGGGCTGCTAACTCAATAGCCTGGCAATCCAAGAGATTTGCTTGACCAGATGAAGCTATACCTTCCAGAGTTCAAAAAAATCAATGGCCATTTTCTAAAGGGCAAGTAGATTGGGGATGGAAGGTATGTGTACGTTTTGATTCAAATCCTACTAAGATATAAAGGTTTTTAACGAACAGCTACCATTCCAAGTGCTACAAATTACGCGCCAGATTCTTTTTTCAAATCCTCTTTTCTTTAACACAATTTTGTAACTGTTATTTGCATTTTACAGATACAGAAACAGAAGATGTCCAGAAAGAAAATATTATTTCTATCCTAATTCTATTTCTTCAAAATCTCATATCCAGACACACACATGAATCCTGATTTCCACAGTCCCTTCACTAGGGCAGAGTCAACTCCCTTCCCCCAATGGACAGTCTGCACTGGAACCTGCATTTGCTAAAATATACACCATCAACTACTTTTTCCACCTTTTGACTCAGATCCAAAGGAAAAGTAGAACTAAACAAAAGAATGTTAAAAAATAAAAGGTACTCTAAACCATCTATGAGGATGTCTTACTATTTAATAACAACAAATTCTAGACCCATATTTTAGAAGTCAATATTTCCATTGTGCCCTGACCTATAAATAAATATCTTATGGTATGACTGAAAATTTGGGTCTTATTAATTGCCTAAACTTGAGAAAATCCAATGTGCCAGAATCTATGTGTCTGAGTAGATACTTAAAGACATTAAATATAAAGCATTAGTTTTCTCTAGTTAGAGAATGACAGCTACCATAGCAAACGAGCTTACTTATTTTATTTGGACATTCTTTTCACTTCCGTGTGGTTGATGAAATTGTATTTGTGTGTTCTGTTGACCATAGAAAGTTAACCAACCTGCACACTAAACATGTGTGAATCAAACTGGGCATTCAAATTTCTTTATAAAAATCAGAATCTATAATACCGAACTTTCAAAATAAAAAGACTTTCATAGTAGAGCGGTAGTTTCTCAAAGATGGAGGTTTTGTGAGGAAGGATACAAGGAAATAAAGGATAAAAGGATACAAGGAAACTTGGGAGGCAATGGATATTTACTGTATATGTCAAAATATCAAATTGCACATGTTAAATATGTGTCAGTGTGGCCTAAATAAAGCTATGGAAAGAAAGAATAGAAAGAACAAAAGATCAAAGGTTAGGGAGCAAGGGAAGGAAAGAAGATCTCATAATTTCCTAAAGGACAATCTTGTCTGAATTAGATTACATATGAAAACTATAAATGCCAAACTCCATGTTTACTGTAATTTGAAACTTAGAGATGGCTATTTACATGTTGGAGAAAGAAGCAGGGCTGATAGTAGATAACTTTGTTTGCACTCTCTTTAAGTAGAATAGAACGTTAATGAGCCCTATTTAATGTATTGGAGTGAACCTGGCAATGTGTTCAAGTTATGCTCACCAATTTCATTAGCTAATAAAATACACAATTAAAAGAATGTCACCTACCATGATTACAATTTTTTTCTCCTAGATAATCTTTTCTCCTTTGATGCTTCTAATTACACATAAATTAGGAAAAAAAATCTTATTTTATATATTTGTTTATCGAATTGTGTGCTATGGTGACTATAATGAACAACAATTTATTTTATCATTTAAATAGCTAGAAGAATGATTTCTGAAAGTCACCAACATAAAGAAATGATCATTTTTTGAGATGACAGATGTGCTACTTACTGTGATTTAGTCATTACATATTGCATGTATGTATCAAAATATCACATTGTACCCCATAACTATATTAAATACAATGATTGAATATAATGTATCAATTAAAAATGACAGTAGAACAAAAAGAAGGAATTTTGTGTTAAGTAAGAGAAAACAACTTCTGACCAAAAGCTAAGAGCTTTTCCCAAAGATATTGTAAATTCCTAAACCAGTGGTTTGAATTGTGCAGGAGCTTTTATTTCCTAGTTCTCAGTTTTTTTTGTTTTTTTTATTTCCTAGTCCTCAGTTCTCTTCTCAGGTTGAGATTTGAAAGCCAGGAAATTTCCTGAGAAGTGTTTTGAAAATATTTACAAGTAAAAATAACTGCTGAAGTCACTTTTTACAAAATACAACCCAACTCAATATATATTTGATATCTCTTTGATGCCACTATATTTACTACATTTAAGGAATGTTAAGGAAAAGATAAGATTTTATCCAATATTTTCATTAGATGCATAGCCCAACAACCAAGGAGATTTTGTTGTCATTACCCTTTGCATGTGCCTGGGAACACACACACAGTAAAGTAACAAGATCAGAGGAAAACCAAGGAGTCAGATAAATATTTTAAGGATAGTTCTTAAAAGCTCTGTTGGGTAGGAAAGTCCAGTGTAAAAAAAATCCATATTTTTTACACAATATTAAAACAAGAAATCTTAAATGATAGTTGCTTAAAATGTCCGCAATTACATAGCATTCAGAAGGGACGGCCCCTACTGTCTTCCATCCAAATGACTAGGAAGAACATAGGTAAATTACCGCCTGTGGTGCATGATAGTGACATTGTACACAGCTGTCACTGTGGCCCTGTAATTATGCAAGTATCTTTCCACTATTACACAATTAGAAGGACCTGTCTTTCTTCCACTAGGTAATGTTTTTTGTTGGTGCCGAGAGCCGCTGAACTGGCTCTACTTGAGCCAGTAGATACTGGATATATTCAACTTGAATATATCCAGTACATGATAGAGGACTCGTTTTGTTTTCAAAATCTTGTTCGGGTCCCCTGAGAAATTTCTATCATAGTATGAAAACTTGTCTTACTTCAATAACTTTTTTTTGAGACAGAGTCTCAAGCTGTTGCCCTACTTAGAGTGCCATGGTGTCATAACTCACGGCAACCTCAAACTCTTGGGCTTAAGGGATTCTCTTGCCTCAGCCTCCCAATTAACTGGGACTACAAGCACCCACCACGATGCTCGGCTATTTTTTGGTTGTAGTTGTCATTGTTGTTTGACAGGCCCAGGCTGGATTCGAAACTGCCAGCTTTGGGGTATGTGGCTGGGCCCCTAGCCGCTGAGCTACAGGCACCGAGCCATACTCCAGATAACTTTTTTTTTTTTTAGAGACAGAGTCTCACTTTATCGTCCTCGGTAGAGTGCCATGGCATCACACAGCTCACAGCAACCTCCAACTCCTGGGTTTAGGCGAGTCTCTTGCCTCAGCCTCCCTAGTAGCTGGGACTACAGGTGCCTGCCACAACGCCCGGCTATTTTTCTGTTTTGCAGTTCGGGCGGAGGCTGAGTTTGAACCCACCACCTTCGGTATATGGGGCCAGCGCCCTACTCAATGAGCCACAGGTGCCGCCAGATATCAGATAACTTTTAATAAATTAAAAATATTTTTGTATGCTAATTAATAAAATCTTTCCTAGTGACCAATTCTTTTGGACTTTGCCAGGGGAAGATCAAATATTGTGTGAAACCTTTCAGCAGCATAAGTAGATCAGAAGTTAGAGTAAACTCTAAAGCACAGTCACTAAATAATTTTCTAGGATAACTTTATAATTTCAAACATAGATTTTTACGGCAGCACCTATGGCTCAAAGGAGTAGGGCACTGGCCCATATGCTGGAGATGGGAGGTTCAAACCCAGCCTTGGCCAAAAACAGCAAACTAACAACAACAACAAAAAAAAAACAGATTTTAAAATCTGGATATTTAAAACATCTGGGTGTTAATAAACTTTTAAAAATTGAAATTATTGAAATATGTCAAGATCACGGAGGGATGAGGAGTTAATTAAAACTTAGATTGTTCAAAATAAATTGTAATTTACCAAAAGTTAAAAATATGATACTTCGTAAAAGTTTACATATATGAGAAAGCCCCTGCCTAAAACAGTAAATGTTTTTGCTTAACTCAAAGTTAGCCAGAAATAGTTTACATACATAAATACATTCATATATAAATCATACATATACATTCATACATAAATCATGATGCAGTCACTATAGTGACTTTTTTCATGTTTTAATTTTTAAAATTATTGGTGCATAATTTTATATATTTATGAAATGTATGTGATGCTTTGATATAGGCATAAATACTGTGTAATAACCAAATCAAGGTAAATGTAGTATCCACTTCAAGCACATATTTTTTCTTTGTGTTAGAAATATTATTTGGAGATCACTTAGGGATCTAAAAATAGACCTGCCATTTGATCCTGCAATTCCTCTCCTAGATATATATCCAGAAGTCCAAAAATCACTTTATAACAAAGATATTTGCACCAGAATGTTTATTGCAGCTCAATTCATAATTGCCAAGTCATGGAAGAAGCCCAAGTGCCCATCGACCCATGAATGGATTAATAAATTGTGGTATATGTACACCATGGAATATTATGCAGCCTTAACAAAATATGGAGACTTTACCGCTTTTATGTTTACATGGATGGGCTGGAACATATTCTTCTTAGCAAAGTATCTCAAGAATGGAAGAAAAAGTATCCAGTGTACTCAGCCCTACTATGAAACCAATATATAAGCCCCCACACTTCCACATGAAAACTATAACCCAACTATAGACCAATTGAAGGGGAAGGAGGAAAGATGGGTGGAGGGAAGGTAATTGTTGGGACCACACCTATGGTGCATTTTGTAAGGGTACATGTTAAATCTTCTAAGTGTAGACTAGAAATGTCTTAACACAATAACTAAGAAAATGCCTATGTTAACCAGTTTGATGAAAGTATTTCAAATTGTATATGAAACCAGCACGTTATACCCCATAATTGCATTAATGTACACAGCTATGATTTAATAAAAAAATAAAAGATATAAAATAAAAGACATATTCCAGTTTCACTCTTTTAGTTATTTTAAAACGTACCATAATATACTAGTGACTGAAATTCCGGTTTTAAACTAAAAGTATATGACCCCTAAATTTACTAATTATATACTAGCATTTACTTCCCAAGTACAAATAAAGACTCCTTTGAAGGTTACATAAAAAACTAAGATGAGTCACTTGGAAATGTTGACAGACAAGTTATTGAGCATTTGAACTTTGCATTTCATTAGGATAGACTAGATTTCAAAACAAATTCAAAATTGCATACTAATAAAACTTCTTTTCATTAACACAATCAGTTAATGATGAGATGACATCAATAAGTCAACATAATTTATGCTCTCCAGATTTCTTAATTACTATGAAACAGTGTATACAATTACACAAGTACAGAAAACTTTAATAATGACTCATTCCATTTTAAGAGGTCTTCCTCTTTACGTTTATATTTTTGTTAAAATCATTAAATTCGCTTTTACATAGAGAAGAGAAAAGTAACTTCAGAAACACTGAAAAATTTGTCTATTTTAGTATATTAATTTGGAAAAAAGTAAATACTGTAACAATGCCAGTTAAAATGATGCCCTTTCAACTGTTATTAAGACATTTTTGTATTATTATTTTGGAGAAGAATATCTGAGGTTTAGAACTTAGAACTCTTTAAAACTTCTCAGAATTTAATACTCAGGGCCTACTTTAAAAAAATAGTTGCTATTGTCACAGTGATATTAAAACTCTACTAAATGTTGAACACAAGGGCAGGAACACTGCTAAACACTTTGTCCGCTGTGTCTGACTTAATCTTCATAACCAACAAATAAGACAAATATTTTGTGTCCCGATTTTCCATATAAAGACTCTGAGGTTTAAAGATCCTAAATCACTTCCACATCACAAAACTAATTGCTGGTTGAGATGGAATTTCAACTAATGTCTGTCTGATATCAATTATTAGCTTTTATGCTGTATAATGTTATATCCACTTAACTCCTATCAACTTGCTTCAAGTTGCCTTTGATTGAACTTGAGTCATGTAACCTTCACTAGAAACGTAGGATAGTTTTTTAATGGTCCAGGACTGAATCACTGAATCACTGACATGAAATGAAAAATGCCAGAAATGCATGGCCTCAGAATGAAAAAGAGCAGTATTTTTTAATAGAAATTCACTCTGAGATTCTTATGTAATTATAAATGTTTAAGTAGACACATTTAAAAAATTAAGAAGAAATAGGTAAAGTGCATATATTGGTTTCATATATTTTATGTAAATCAATATATGTAAAATATTATTTTAACATGCATAAACATGATTATTGATGATTCAGATATTTTTCATTTTCTTTAAATTTAGAGTAAGTTTTCAAAATTTAGTGCATATTTTACACTTTCAATGTGTCACAATTCAACTAAAACTTTAGTTCCTTCATTACTCTATTCCTGTTTCAGCTGTGCAATGCCATAAATGGCTGGTGAATACCAGATTCGGCAGCACAACTCTAGAATCCAGAGGGCGCTTGAAGTATAACGTTATCAGAAGAAAAACAAATGCTACCAGCTGGCAAGGCAACAGATAACACGCTATAACTTCTTAGTTGGTTTCCCTGTTTTCTCTCTCAACATTCTGGTCACATCAATAAGAGACCTGCCATATGAATAAGTTAAATAAAGCAGACTATAATTCAAATCCCTTTATCAATTTGTCCCTATTCATTTTTCTAAACCTAACTCGTCACAGTATCTCTGGGTCTAAGTTCTGACCTAGCCTAAGAGTTGTTATTACTGCACTGTTAGATACATCATTCCTTAGGACTTGGTGACATTTTCAAGGGGTGATATCATTCAAGGGAACATTTGGAAACCTGTGGGGACATTTTTACTCATTCAGTGACTAGATTTTGCTATTGGTATTTAATGGGCAGGGACCAAATACACTAAACATCTTGCTATCTTTCTAATTAAATGCCATAGTCCCAGGTAAGAAACACCCACTAGTACACTATGAACAAGCTCTTCAGAGGGGTGGAGAAAAAAAGTCCAAATTTGTACAGCTTGCTGATTTCCGTGGTATAAATACTTCCACCATGATTAATTTAAAGCTTCATTTAAAAAATGTAGATATAGGCTCGGCGCCTGTGGCTCAACAGGCTAAGGCGCCAGCCACATACACCTAAGCTGGTGGGTTCAAATCCAGCCTGGGCCTGCCAAACAACAATGACGGCTGAACCAAAAAAATGGCAGGGCACTGTGGTGGGTGCCTGTAGTCCCAGCTACTTGGGAGGCAGAGGCAGGAGATTCGCCTGAGCCCAGGAACTGGAGGTTACTGTGAGCAGTGATGCCATTGCACTCTATCCAGGGTGACAGCTTGAGGCTCTGTCTCAAAAAAAAAAAAAAAAAAAAGGAGATAATAGAAATTATTTGCTAAATATGGCTCTTAATGCTTAGAAATATGTTTTTAAAAGATACATTACAGTACCTGTACCTGAATCATTAAAAATTCAGTATATACAACAAATATATAATGATTACCTCTCTGACAAAGAGGACTAAACCTGGAAAAGCAAATTGGAAGTTGGCTTTAGAATATTATTTAATGTTTTAATTTGCACAAGAGATAAAGTATGTAGTATCTTAATACCTATAATTTCAATAAAATATAAAAGCTTTGACAACTGTTATACTATATTGCATGGAGACAGAAATCATGGTCTTAGATGGAAGTTGTCTTATCCTGAATTAACCTATACTTGTTTGAAGAAACATGGAGGAGATTCTCATCATTAAAAAATACATTAAATACATTAAATATTAAATATATCTTTTTATCCAAAACCTTCAATTTTAAACTTAAATATTTAATTCACAAACTTCTATTTTACCCTATAATCTATCTGAAACTTAAATCCCATGTAACCCGTGGAAAGATAAAATACCATACACTGAAAGAAATTCTTAATTTAAGAAAGTCAAACAACTTCGAAAATATTTTTGTGTTAACATTTTGCACCCTAGTTCTCTAAAGATTTCAACCTTTTAAAAAGTTAAGCATACAGCTTCATGATTTTTTAACCTTAAGGTTTAACTCTAAAGGAGTTTGCATTCATGGTAATATATAGGATGTCCATAAAGTTCATATGAAATTTAAAATAGTTTAATATTTTACTTTAAATACTTTATTTTAAAATTTTTAATATTAAACTATTTTAAATTGCACATGAATTTTATGGACATTATATAATGAAAAAGATTGATTTAAAAACACTTGAAAATGACAATATTTTTCATTTTGGTGAAAATGCAAATCAAGTTATGCTTCAAAATTGTTCTCTCTGAATTAAATATAAATTTATTTGGATTTTCATCTCAATTTAGAATATGTGTATATATTGAAATAGTGATAAACTAACATAGTATTTTCTCTAAAAAAACTAGATTTCCCAAAGATATGTAATGACACCAATATTCATTGCAAATCCTGTCATAATAAAACAAATATGCTTCTGAATTTATAGAAGTATTCTTATCAAAAAGAAAAACCAGGGTTTTTGCTATGAAAGAAAACACTTGCCTTCCTAGAGAAAACCCAAAACGTGATATAATAATGCCCCCTATTGGTTAAGATGAGGTATGCATTAGAAATAGTTCCCAAGCTGTATGCAAACAAATGGACATTTCGGTAACTTGAGATGACTTTCAGAGTAGATAAAAACATTAAAAAAAAAAAAAAAAGACTAGGCTCTTAAGAGAACACTTGCAAAGAGTTTAAGACTTGCAACTCGAATAATTTGGCCATATAAAGGAAAAATTCTAACAGCACCAGAAGATACAAATTAAAAAACAATTTGTGACAATAACAATAAACTTATTTTATTGTTTATCTTAATTAAGGTGCTTAACTTGTTATTTCACTAAAATAATGATGCTAATGAACACCGTATCTGCCCCCACACGAGGACAATATAAAAATAGTCAAAAATACACTCTGTGAAAGAGGAAGCTGTAATAAACTGGCCACACGATGGCGACATTGCACCATATAAATGCAAATCAGCCCGCATTTGACAGTGGAAATCCCCTAGTGTTAAGGAAATTGCTTAAAATATGAAATTTTAAAACATCCATTTACTATAGTAAAGTAAATACAACTTAAAACCCTCCCACGTATCTCCATTCTAACATGAATGAATATACCCCTCTTATAAATTTTATTTTGAGGCTGAGTATGTCAATTTCTACATATAATATACTTTATGTAGAACGCATACTTTATTTCAACCTTTCAAAATATTCTATTACGTTCAAAGTTTCCATACATGAAGGATTTGTTGATCCTCTCCCTTGGTTATGTGTTAGTGAACGATATGTGATAAAGCTGTACTATCTCCTTAATGTAGGGCTAATCTATGCCTCCTTCTCCAACCACTCCCCCAAACCCCTTCCCGGACTCCAGAGCTGCTCCTGACATCCAGACTGAAAATAACCCCAGGGTTCTAGGAAATCCAATTATGTTTTAGTGGACATGCTTAGAATGGGGAAATAAAACTTTCCATTCTCCTGACAACTGGACCCAAAGTAGTATTCTAAGAGATTCTTCAATTGTCTATGATACTGTGAACAACTAAACAATCAGGTCCACAACACTTAAAAGAAACAAAAGCAAATACATGTATTTGATTAATTACTATGATAAAGATAAATGCACATGATATACTTTTCCACCAAGTAGATCTCTTCAAGTCATATCTTTAACTTCATATGTAGTGAGCATTAAACTATCTACTTTCAGAAGTATTCTCGTATACGTTCTAGTTGTTAATTTATAGGGCAATAAGAGTGGTAACCTTTCTACTCATTATCATATAGCCCAAAGATTCCTTCTTCTTAGAAATGAACTAACATCATTGTATCAAAAAGCAGGGCGCACCTTATCACAGGTGGGGAACTTGCATCATTAAGAAGAGCCAGACAAGAAAAACCCAATGCAATTGGAAAAAAATATAAATGCCACATTACAAAAATTGACCAACAGCAACATTTTGACTTTTAAAAAGTCCCATGACTCAAAAATTCATTGAAAATCAATGTAAGCTAAATACATATGTGTTTGTTTATATACATATATATGTAAATCAGTACTAAATTACTGTTTGCAAGACAAATTAATACTGGCCCGAGAGGAAGGTAAAAATATGTTTCCCAAGGAAATCAATTAGACATGAAATACTTATCATTAGTGACATAAGAGGTAACTTAGGTTAATGCAAACATCACAACCAAATATACTGTACACATACACACATACATATATATGAGATTACAAAGCAAAGATGAAAGGAATCATTCTGAATTATTCATAAATTATTCTTTGTACTAAGATTCCACTTGTATTCAAGATTTCCAAAGCTGTATACCCCAAAAAACAAATGGAGCTAACACAGTACAGTGAACATAATAGGCCATTGTATATATTTATAAAGTGAAAATATATTTTCTTGTTCCACTGACATTACATAATATCACTATAAACACATTTATTTCATGGGAAAATATGAGACAAATTAATAATTTTTAATGGTAGGCTCGGCGCCTGTGGCTCAATGGGCTAAGGCACCAGCCACATACGCCTGAGCTGGCAGGTTCAAACCCAGCCCAGGCCGCCAAACAACAATGACGGCTTCAACCAAAAATGGCCAGGCGTTGTGGCGGGCACCTGTAGTATTTGGGAGGCAGAGGCAGGAGACTCGCTTGCGCCCAAGAATTGGAGGTTGCTGTGAGCTGTGATGCCATGGCACTCTATCCAGGGTGACAGCTTGAGGCTCTGTCTCAGAAAATAATAATAATAATAATAATAATTTTTAAAGGTAATTCATTAAATTTTCCTTTGCTTTAGAGATAACTAAAAATTTTAGGGTGCTTGACAATAGATCAATGATTTGTGGAAATATTAGTAACCCTAATTTGCATGCAAGAGAACTGAGATATAAAGAAGCTAAGGATTGGCTTAGCACCCATAGTACAGTGGTTATGGCACCAGCCACATGCACCCAGGCTAGCGGGTTCAAACCCAGCCTAGGCCAGCTAAACAACAATGACAACTGCAACAAAAAAATAGCCGAGCATTGTGGCAGGCACCTGTAGCCCCAGCTACTTGAGAGGCTGAGGCAAGAGAATTGCTTAAGCCTGAGAGTTTGAAGTTGCTGTGAGCTGTGACGTCATTGCACTCTACCGAGGACAACATAGTGAGACTCTGTCTCAAAAAAAAAAAAAAAAGAAGCTAAGGATTAAGTTTTGTGCTGCTGACAAATATAGGAAGAAGAGGGGGGGTAGGGTCATAAACATTTGGACAGGGAAATTATGTCCTTTGACAGTAAGAAGCACACACACTAAACATTGGCATTCCCATCACTTACTAACATTATATGTCAAAATAATTATGTATAAAATTATAATTTACCATATAACTATGATAAAGAAAATGTATATTTTTAGCAAAATTATCACTTTTATTTTGTAATATTTACGTCTTATAAAAACAACTTGTATCTTAAATGTTATTCCATAAAACGTCTCTGAAATATTGAAACAAATAATAATAAATTTCTGTCCCCACTAGGTGGCTCTGTTATGAAAGTTTCTCCCCTTAATTTAAAAAATATTGCTATTAAATAGTTTTCTTTTAAATTTAGTGGTACTATTTATTAAACATGCATTTATATCGTACTAGAAACTGGGCTAAATGCTTTATATCTTAATAGTTTATTTCAGCATATGATATAAAAAATTCAAAAATAAATAAATACTTATCTTAGTGTAATGAATATCAATTAACTGTTCTTAGCAACTATTTAATATTAGGGAACCAAATTTTTACCCTATTTATAATTCTGTTAAGATAATTTCAGCCATGAAATGTTTCACCACACAAAAAAAATGTTCAATGAGGTGATGGATATGTTAATCAGCTTGATTTAATTATTCCACATGGTATCCACATATCAAAATATAACATTATACTCCATAAGGGAATATAATTATGACTTGCCAATAGAAAATAAAATTAATGTCTAAAAGATGATACTCTACTGCTACTGCTTTAAATGATAAACTGCCCATTTTCTCAGATACAAGAGACTCATCTTCTACCAAAATCTGTGAAAATATGGCAAGTAAATTTATTGGCTTAAAAACAGGGTTAAACATCAGTTCCTTCACAGTTCTTGACATCCTCATGGCACTATTTCTTGGGAAGACCAACTGACCACTGAACAACATTCCATACTGGTAAGGCCATGTTCAGGGGTGTCCAACCTATGGCCTGTGGGCCACATGCTGATTTTGGGAAGACCTTTTTGCTATCTGTAGTGTTGGATCACAAAAAGTATGCATTGATTTCTTTTTCTTTTTTTTTTTTTTTTTTTGAGACAGAGCCTCAAGCTGTCACCCTGGATAGAGTGCTGTGGCATCACAGCTCACAACAACCTCCAATTCCTGGGCTCAAGCGAGTCTCTTGCCTCTGCCTCCCAAGTAGCTGGGACTACAG
>CAUYON010115139.1:0-14339 GCA_963573935.1 Arctocebus calabarensis | reverse complement strand
ATACACATTCTTCTCATCAGCCCATGGAACATCCTCCAAAATTGATCACATCTTAGGTCATGAGTCTAACCTCAGCAAATTTAAAAGAATAGAAATTATTGCTTGCATCTTCTTAGACCTTCATGGAATAAAAGTTGAACTCAGTAACAACAGGAATCTGCATACTCGTACAAAAACTTGGAAACTAAATAACCTTATGCTGAATGATACCTGGGTCATTGATAAGATTAAGAAGGAAATTACCAAATTTTTGGAACAAAATAATAATGAAAATACAAAGTACCAGGACCTCTGGGATATTGCAAAGGCAGTCCTATCCTCATACCAAATTTATACCGCTGAAAGCCTTCCTCAAGAGAATGGAAAGAGAAGAAGTTAACTTAATGGGACATCTCAAGCAACTGGAAAAGGAAGAAAATTCCAACCATAAACCCAGCAGAAGAAAAGAAATAACCAAGATTAGGGCAGAATTATATGAAATTGTAAACAAAGGTATTACACAATAGATCAATAAATCTAAAAGTTGGTTTTTTGAAAAGGTCAATAAAATAGATAAACCTTCAGCTAACCTAACCAGGAAAAAAAGAGTAAAATCTCTAATTTCATCAATCAGAAACAGCAAAGAAGAAATAACAACAGACTCCACAGAAATTCAAAAAATCATTAATGAATATTACAAAAACCTCTATTCTCAGAAATACAAAAATCTGAAGGAAATAGACCAAAACTTGGAAGCACACCACCTTACTAGACTTAGCCAGAATGAAGTGGAAATGCTGAACAGGACTATATCAAGTTCTGAAATAGGATCAACTGTACAAAATCTCCCCAAAAACAAAAGTCCAGGGCCAGATGGCTTCACATCAGAATTCTACCAAACCTTTAAAGAGGAACTAGTAACTATATTATCCAATCTTTTGCAAAGTATAGAAATAGTACTACCCAACACATTCTATGAAGCAAACATTATCTTGATCCCCAAACCAGAAAAAGACCCAACAAGAAAAAAAAATTATAGACTAATATCACTAACGAATATTGATGCAAAAATATTCAACAAGATCTGAACAAACAGAATCCAGCAACACATCAAACAAATTATACACCATGACCAAGTGGGTTTTATCCCAGGATCTCAAGGTTGGTTCAATATATGTAAATCTATAAATATAACTCATTACATAAACAAAATAAAAAACAAAGACCATATGATTCTCTCAATTGATGCAGAATAAGTTTTTGATAATATCCAGCATCCTTTCATGATCAGAACACTTAAGAAAATTGGTATGGAAGGGACATTTATTAAACTGATAGAAGCCATCTACAGCAACCCACAGCCAATATTGCATTGAAAAGAGTTAAATTGAAATCATTTCCACTCAGATCAAGAACCAGACAAGGTTGCCTACTGTCTCCATTGCTTTTTATCATTGTAATGGAAGTCTTAGTCATCACAATTAGGCAAGAAAAGGCGATCAATGGTATCCAAATAGGAACAGAGGAGCTCAAACTTTTCATGCTTCACAGATGATATGATTGTATATGTGGAAAGCACCAGGGATTCTACTACAAAACTCTTAGAAGTGATCAAGGAATACAGCAGCGTCTCAGGTTACAAAATCAACACTCATAAATCTGTAGCCTTTATATACACCAATAACAGCCAAACTGAAAAAACAGTCAAGGACTCTATTCCATTCACAGTAGTGCCAAAGAAGATGAAATATTTGGGAGTTTACCTAATAAAGGATGTGAAAGATCTCTATAAAGAAAACTATGAAACTCTAAGAAAAGAAATAGCTGAAGATGGTAACAAATGGAAAAACATGCCATGCTCATGGCTGGGAAGGTCAACATTGTCAAAATGTCCATACTACCCAAAGCAATATACAATTTTAAAGCAATCCCTATTAAAGCTCCACTGTCATACTTTAAAGATCATGAAAAAATAATACTTTGTTTTATAGGAATCAGAAAAAACCTCGAATAGCCAAGACATTGCTCAGAAATAAAAACAAAGCAGGAGGAATCACACTACCAGAACTCAGACTATACTATAAATCAATAGTGATCAAAACAGCATGGTACTGGCATAAAAACAGAGAGGTAGATGTATGGAACAGAATAGAGAACCAAGAGGTGAACTCAGCTACTTACCATTATTTGATCTTTGACAAGTCAATTAAATCATTCAGTGGGGAAAAGATTCCCTATTTAACAAATGGTGCTGGGTGAACTGGCTGGCGACCTGTAGAAGACTGAAACTGGACCCATACCTTTCACCATTAACTAAGATAGACTCTCACTGGATTAAAGATTTAAACTTAAGACATGAAACTATAAAAATATTAGAGTAAAGTGCAGGGAAAACACTTGAAGAAATCTACCTGAGAGAATATTTTATGAGTAGGACTCCCTAGGATATTGAAGCAACACCAAAAATACATTACTGGGACCTGATCAAACTAAAAATCTTCTGCACAGTCAAATCACAGTACATAAAGCAAGGAGACAGCCCTCAGAAAGGGAGAAGATATTTGCAGGTTATGTCTCTGACAAAGGTTTAATAACCAGAATCCATAAAGAATTCAAATGTATTAGCAAGAAAAGAACAAGTGATCCCATCTCAGGGTGGGCAAGGGACCTGAAGAGAAACTTCTCTGAAGAAGACAGGTGTATGGCCTACAGACACATGAGAAAAATGCTCATCATCCTTAATCATCAGAGAAATGCAAATCAAAACCACTTTTTTTTTTTCAAAACTACTTTGAGATATCATCTAACTTCAGTAAGATTAGACCACATCACAAAATCCCCAATCCAGAGTTGTTGGTGTGGATGTGAAGAAAGGGCAACACTTCTACTTTGCTGGTGGGAACGCAAACTAATATGTTACTTTGTGAAAGATGTTTGGAGATCACTTAGGGATCTAAAAATAGACCTGCCATTCAATCCTTAAATTCCTCTACTAGGTACACATTCAGAAGACCAAAAATCACATTATAACAAAGATATTTGCACCAGAATGTTTATTGCAGCCCAATTCATAATTGCTAAGTCATGGAAGAAGCCCAAGTGCCCATTGACCCATGAATGGATCAATAAATTATGGCATATGTACAGAATGGAATATTATGCAGCCTTATAGAAAGATGGAGACTTTACCTCTTTCATTATTACATGGATAGAGGTGGAACATATTCTTCTTAGCAAAGTATCTTAAGAATGGAAGAAAAGTATCCAATGTACTTAGTACTATGAAACCAATTTATAACTTCCATATGAAAACTATAACCCAACTATAGCCCAAAAAGAAGGGGAAAGAGGAGAGGGAGGGGAAGGAGGGGGATGGGTGGGTGGAGAGAGAATAATTGGTGGGAACACAACTATGGTGCATTTTACAAGGGTACATGTTAAATTTACTAAGTGTAGAGTATAAATGTCTTAACTCAATAACTAAGAAAATGTGACAAAGGCTATGTTAACCAGTTTGATGAAAATATTTCAAATGGTATATAAAACGAGCACATTGTATCCCATAATTGCATTGATGTACACAGCTATGATTTAATAAAAAAAAATGAAAGTAAGAAAAATATTTAAAAATGTCTAGCCGGGCGTTGTGGCGGGCACCTGTGGTCCCAGCTACTTGGGAGGCAGAGGCAAGAGACTTGCTTGAGCCCAGGAATTGGAGGTTGCTGTGAACTGTGATGCCACAGCACTCTATCCAGGGTGACAGCTTGAGGCTCTGTCTCAAAAAAAAAAAAATTAAAAATGTCTAGAAAGGGTGGCACCTGTGGCTCAGTGGGTAGGGTGCTGGCCCCATACACTGGTTGTGTGTTTGAAACCAGCCACGGCCAAACTGCAACAAAAAAATAGCTGGGCATTCTGGTGGGCACCTGTAGTCCCAGCTATCAGGAGGCTGAGGCAAGAGAATCACCTTAGCTCAGGATTTGGAGGTTGCTATGAGCTGTGATACCATAGCACTCTATTGAAGGTGATAAAGTAAGACTTTGTCTCTAAAAAAAAAAAAAAAAAGAATGCCTAGAAAAAAGAAGATCTTTCAGATGAACTAAGAAGGGATTATCAGAGGGGTGAGGGAACTGTAGGGTACAGTATACTTTAACCAAGATCTTTCAAGATCTTTACCTATTAAAGGTAGTAGAGTATATAGGAAATATATTTTCTACTTTAAAAGGAAAATATCCACTTATTATAGAGTTTATAACAAGTGATTTATGTAGCTATTTTACAAATTATTTTCTAGTTATTGCTCTTAGAAGTCCCTTTCTCTAACGTGTACTTATTTTTTATTATTATTTTGTAAATAATAAAAACTTACTTGTTGACTGTGATTTCTTCACATTTAGCATCTGTTTCATAAAAAAAAGTTATATTATTTTCATGTAAATACTTTTTCTGAAAAATGTATTTATTAATTTAAAAATAGATGCTTACTTCCTAAATAATTTTTCTTAAAAATATATTTAAATATTAACTTAAAAATAGATGCTTACTTCCTACAAGGTTAGAAAGTGAGCCATCCAGGTTCCTTGCAATAATTGTTTTGGCTTGCTGTCTGGCTCCAACAGGTTTGCGGGCTTGTGAAGATAATATTGATTGTAATATATCATGTAGGAAATGTAATCTGAAAATAAAGACTGAATGAGATGAAAACATAAACTAAATTTATGTCAACATAATAATAACATATGTGAACCTTCCTGTTATGAACTAACTGGACTTCAAATTATTAGGTGAATGAATATAAATTAGGTGATCTACAGTTGTTTATTATATAAATTTTAATTGAGCAATTGTTATGTGCCAGATATCATACTAGGTGCTAAAGATACAGGAGTGAGAAAAAAGGATAAAAATCCCTGTCTTTAAGTAATTTACATTCTATCAGAGACAGAAAATAACCAAGACAAAGTATATAATACTCTAGTGGAACATTCTATCATAGAAAGGTGAGACAGATCTGTCCAATAATGAAAAAGAAGAATTAAAATTGCCCTTTATAATATTTTCCTTGAGTTCTCTATATAGTACTTCTAATAATTTTGGCTTTATGTATTTAGCTTAGTACATGAAGTAATTTAAATTTTAAATAGGAAAGGTTCACTGAAAAAGGAGCTTGTAATTAAAGACCTGAAGGATGTGAGAGAGTAAACTACATTGATACAGCAGAATGAAAAGCATGAGCAAAGGCCATGAGACAGGAATGTGCTTGGTTTTGGGGAGCATTTGTTTTGTTTTGTCTTTGAGACAAAGTCTCACTCTGTCACCCTGGGTTGAATGCCGTGGGGTCACAGGTCATAGCAAACTCAAACTCTTGAACTCAAGTGATTCTCCTGTTTTAGCCTCCCCAGTAGCTGGGGCTACAGGCACCCACCACAACATCTGACTAGGTTTTCTATTTTTAGTAAAGATGGGGTCTTGCTCTTCCTCAAGCTGGTCTTGAACTCTTGAGCTCAAGCAATCAACCAGCCTTGGTCTGCCAGAGTGCTGGGATTATAGGCATGAGCCACTGAACTTGGCAATGTGTTTGTTTTGTGTGAAGAACAGTGAGCAGGCTAATGTGTCTGGAGTTAGAATGACCAAACAGGTCAAAAAGGCTATTGAGAAGTGGGAGGGGCCAGATCATTAAAGGTCTTGTAAAGGATTTCATCTTTTATTCTGAGGCACTATCTCAGGGCAACTTCCTTGAGATAGTGAAGCTACTGGAGGGATTTGAAGAAAAGAGATACGTGTTGTAATTGGCATTTTAGTGAGAGCACTCTGCTGTATAAAGAATGAACTATAAGGAGCAAGCATAGAAGCAGAGATGTTCAGGAAGTTCTTACTGTAATCTCTGTTGATTTTCTGTCTCCCTGGCTTTCACTGCTGTGTCTCCAGTGCCCACAAAGTGCCAGGCACATTGTAAGCAGTAAATAAGCCAATAAGTCAATAAATATTTAGAAAATGAGTAAATATATGTTCAAAACCCATTTTAGCAAAATAACTGCACATAATGACCTAAATTTAAACATTAATAGTTTATATTTATGATGTGACTATTCAATTTCATCAAATGTTTCCTTAAAAAAATTTCCTTTCCTTGCTCTTAAATAATTTTCATTATCAATTTTCAACAAATGTCAGAATATTTATACTCAAAAATATATTTCTCAATAATTATTGATTAGAATTTTTCAAAAAGTCATTCTTATGTACATAGTATATTATATTGCTAATATAGAAGATATATAATTTATTAAGTTTCAAAATATCTTAGAATATTGCAAAAAAAATCATTAATTTAACTGAGTCTCTAAATAAATATTAAGAGTCCACACAAATCTGAAAATATAATGATCAATAAGATGACTTGTCTCTGCCTCATAGTATTTATAGTTTAGCTGAAAAATTATAATTTGTTGAATACTGTGAAAGGAGAGATACAGGGCACTATATGAATATATTGAGAAAATTGAACTTCATCTAGGGAACCACAAATAATTCTTCTGTCTTAGTTAATGTTAAACTTAAAAGATAAAACTAATGATGTGGCAGTTTAGATGGACCTAAGTGGAGAGAAATGAGAGATCATTGAGTAGTAGAGTGAATAAAATTTTTGTGATGAATTGGATGAGATAGTGAGGGGAAAGGAAATGTCAAAAAATAACTCCCAGATGGGCATGGTAGTCCACACCTGTAATCCTAGCACTTTGGGAGGCCGAGATGGGAAGATTGACTGAGGTTGGGAGTTCAAGACCATCCTGAGTGAGAACAAGACCCTATCTTTACTAAAAATAGAAAAAAATATTATCCGAGTGTTGTGGCAGGTGCTTGTAGTCCGAGCTACTTGGGAGGCTGAGGCAAGAGGATCACTTGAGTCCAAGAGTTTGAGGTTGCTATTGCTATGATACCATGACACTCTACCCAGGGTGACAGAGTAAGACTCTGTCTCAATAAAACAAAACAACAACAACAAAACCTCCCAGGTAGCAACTGCACACCTGGATGGATAGGCAGTGTCATTTACAGTACCTAAGTCAAAGCCAAAGGCAAAGGGGCAGCATTTGGACAGGGATGTTAAGTGGGCAATTTAATTTTGGATAAATTGAGATGACTGCAGAAGTGGAGAAGTCCAGCAGACAGCTGGATATATAAGCTTGGATCTCTAGACATACACAGGAATATAGACTATCTGTCTATCTATATATTTAGAATATAGACAGTAATAAAACCACAAGGGAAGTGTTAATCAAGGTCAGAGATAGTGAAAGAAAAACATTCAACAAAATCACCAAGGATACAGAACATCTAGAAGGTTTGAGAAGAATAAGGAAAGTAGAAAAGGAAGGAAGCTAAGACACAGAAAGGTTAGGTGACCTTGCACCAAAACACAGTCCATAAGTGAAATTTTAGTCCAAGCACTCTGGCTCCATGGCCAGCATTTTTAAATCTCAGTAATTTAATTTAAGAGAAAAAGTGCTGGGCAGTGCCTGTGGCTCAGTGAGTAGAGCGCCAACCCCATATACTGAAGGCAGCGGGTTTGAACCCACCCCAGACCAAACTGCAACAAAAAAAGGAGAGAGAGAGAAAGTGCTTTCAGATGTTCAAAGGATGGTGAAGAGAATTGGCTGAGGTAATAGAGTTACTGTAAAGAACACCAGTAGTCATTAGTTTTGCTTTAATTGCTACCTTAGCCCATCGGCCTTTAAAATAGTGTAGTGCCCCTTATTTTATTCTCTACTTGACATTCACATTCATATTAGACTGAATCCACAGCTTGTTCTCTTAACCACCATGTTTAAACTGTATTATAATATCTGTTGTAAGCACTAATGATTGCCAAACCATACTGACTCAGAAAAGTGACTATAGTCAGTCTTTTAGAAATGAAGCAAATATATAGTCAATGGTTTTACTTGAAGGACTTATGTTCATCACAGTTGTGGTCAAACTCACCCATTAAAAATGCAGAAGGTGTGTCCATTGAAAATATATGTACCAAAGAAAAACGAAAACAACATTTAAAATAGATACAGTTTAAATCTTCAACACAAATTAATAACAATTTAATTCAAATACATATAGATGCTATGATACTATAGCTCGTTATTACATAAATTTGTGTCTAGATTACAGAATCAAGTAACATTACTGGAACACAATAACTCACCAATAAACAAAACATGCCTATGAACAGTTGCATGCCAGTAATTAATAACCAGTTCTCAAGAAAACAGAGGACTGATTTATAGAGTTTGCTCATTTTTGCAGTGTAAATACTCTCATCATGGCCAAATTTAAGCTACCAAGGATACATCAATTAGCTAGCAAAATTCCTGAAAATTTAATAATTGGCTCTTATCAGCTGTTATGAGCTGGCTTTAGCACATCACTTAAATATGAAGCAAACTAACCTTAAGGGATTACAAAGGATTTCTACCTTATACATTATAACACTCTATGTGTGTGTGTGTGTGTGTGTGTGTGTGTGTGTATACACGTATATATGTGTGTGTATCTTTGCAAAAATTTATACATTAATAGGTAATTATCTGCAAGATACAAATTCAAAAGTTACAAAATGGTATACAGTGAAGATTCTCCCATCCATTTCTGTATTTTTGTATTTATTTATTTATTTATTTTTGAGACAGAGCCTCAAACTTTCTCCCTGGGTAGAGTGTCGTAGCATCACAGTTCACAGCAACCTCCAATTCCTGGGCTCAAGTGATTCTCCTGCCTCCGCCTCCCAAGTAGCTGGGATTACAGGCACCTGTCACAACACCCAGCTGTTTTTTGGTTGCAGCCATCATTGCTGTTTGGCGGGCCCGGGATGGATTCGAACCCACCAACTTTGGTGTAAGTGACTGGCGCCTTAGCCATTTGAGCCACAGGCGCTGAGCCCTCCCATCCATTTCTTTGCATGAACCACCACGTTCTTTTTGGATCCAACCCATTTTAACTCATGTCTTATATTTCTTTCCAGAAGTATCCTTTAAGAAGTTATAAATACTGGCTCGGTGCCTGTGGCTCAACGGGCTGAGGTGCCAGCCACGTACACCTGAACTGGCAGGTTCAAATCCAGCCTGGGCTCGCCAAACGACAATGACGGCTGCAACCAAACAATGGACAGGCGTTGTGGCGGGCACCTGTAGTCCCAGTAACTTGGGAGGCGGAAGCAGGAGACTCACTTGAGCCCAGGAATTGGAGGTTGCTGTGAGCTGTGATGCCACAGCACTCTATCCAGGGTGACAGCTTGAGGCTCTGTCTCAAAAAACAAACAAAAAAAGAAGTTGTAAATACTAATATAGTCTTTTTTTTCTTCTGTTATAGAAAACAAAAATGAGAGAATACTATACTTTGTTCCATACTTTGCTTGATTGTCATTTAACAATACATTTTGGAGATTGTTTCATTTCAATACATAAAAACAAGCCTCTTAATATCATTTAGTAATTACTGTATTCCAATGAATATGCTTGTTCATACATTATTTCACAATTGTGAATGTGTATGTTGGACAAATTCCTAGGAATGAAATTGCTGGGTCAAAGGCTGCTTCAGGAAGAGGCAGCAGATATACTTGGTGGTTGAGGAATGGAAAAATTAAAGATTGTAATTTTGTTTTCAGTTGTTACCAACATAATCATGTAACAATATCATATTACCTGAAAACCAAGCTTTTCCTGCTGAAACTTTCACATCTGGACTATTTGGGATGGATGGAATCAATGCATGCTGGAGACTTAAAAGATCACAAGAGAGATGAGGCATTCTGGAGAATAAATCAAATCATATATAGCCTACCCAGCTGAGCCTATATTTCTTTGATTCATTTATCCAACTATATACTAGCTATATTTCTATCTGTGATAGAGGAATTTAAGAAATAGCACTGAGCTTATGGTATAAGACAGGATGATAATATAATTATACTATAAATTACAACATAATTACAATCAACATCAACTAAAAAGTGTAATGAATGCATAACACATGACCTTTGCAGAAATTTTAGATAATACAGAAACGTCCAAAAAATATATAACACTCTGTTATAATCAACCATTATTGTTCCACTCAGAAATAGCTAATGTTAACATTTCATGGCAATATACTACAAATTTCGTATAATTCACTTTTTTGGTATATGCATTATATAGAGGAGTACATACATATACATCTTGGAATGTTACTGCACACACTTTATCATGAATGAACAGTTTTCCATGCCATTAAATATTCTTCTATAATAATGGTTATTCTCACTAGAGTAGTAGCCCCTAGGGGAGAGAATAAAGTTCTTGAAAACTGGGGGTGGGGGGATATTTCCATTTCAATCTCTGACTTTGCAACTCATTTGATTTAATAAAAAGATGTTCCTCTGGGAAGCATATCACCCTTGTGAAGAGTATAGAAGAGAACAAAAATTCTCTTCTATATCATCATTTAAAATAGGTGAAAAGTATTCTCCCATATTCATAGCCCAAAATTTATTTAGTCAATCATTAACAAATTAGGATAAGGGAAATTACTCAGAAGGAAACAAAATTAACCTATATTAAGACATTGATTGGCTCGGTGCCTGTGGCTCAACGGGCTAAGGCGCCAGCCACGTACACCTGAGCTGGTGGGTTCAAATCCAGCCCGAGCCGCCAAACAACAACGACGGCTGTAACCAAAAAATGGCCAGGCATTGTGGCAGGCACCTGTAGTCCCAGCTACTTGGGAGGCGGAGGCAGGAGACTCGCTTGAGCCCAGGAATTGGAGGTTGCTGTGAGCAATGATGCCACAGCGCTCTATTCAGGGTGACAGCTTGAGGCTCTGTGTCAAAAAAAAAAAAAAAAAAAAAGACATTGATTAATTTACCTGTCAGGAGGTAAAATGTCGTTTTTCTCTTCCAAAGATACTAAATGCTGTTTTAGTGCTTCAAGTAAACTGTGGGGTGCCTAAAAAGAAGTTATGAAAGACTTATCATCTGATAGTTTTAGCAAATTCATACTCTCCTATATCACAGTCAGCCTCCTATAATCATGGGTTCTGAATCTGTGGATTTAATCAAGCATGGATTGAAAATATTCTGAAAAAAAAACAGATGGTTATATCTGTATTTAACATGCACTTGCAGTCTTTTTTTCTTATCATTATTTCCTAAACAATACATTAGAACAACTATTTATATAGTATTTACATTGTGTTAGGTATGATAAGTAATCTACAGATGATTTAAAGTACAAGAAAGGGTTTGTGTAGGTTTTATGCAAATACAGCATCATTTTATATCAGGGACTTAGCTATCCATGGATTTTGGTATCTATAGAGAATCTAGAAATAATCCACCACAGACATGAAGAGACAATTGTAAAAAATAGTTCAGACAAAATTAAAGCACCTCTACAGCAAAAGAATGAAAGGTAAAATTGATACAGTTAAATTCATTATTAAAAGCATTTATCTTGATATCAAATCAGATTTTTCAAACTATGCTTTGAGATTCCCTTTGAAAAACAACAACAAATGCATTTCTTAAAATGACAAAAGGACTGCTAAAATATCTATCTCCTGAGGAGAAGACATTAGGCTTCATCATACATGTGTCCTTCATGCATTATCAGACCACGAGATAAATTTAAGTATTAAGTCTAATGTAGAGGAGGGAGTAAGGGGAGAGAAGGAAACAGAGAATATGTACATATATGGCAAGGGATGGAGTCTCAAATGATGATTAATATAATAAACATATAAGCATAAAGGAAAAAAACTCACTTAAGTACATAAGAGAAATAAACTGACCTGAGTAAGATATGGGATGTCACTCTGGTCAATTCCAACTTGCTGAATTCAAAAAAGTGGGGGGGGGGGTAAGGAAACACGTGTTACAGCAGGGAGTGGAAACAACAACAAAAAAACGTAACTGAAAGATCACCGTGTATATGAAAGAGAAAATACCCCAAGAACATGATGTCTTCCTTGGCTTCCTCCTCTAATGTATGCCTTGTACATTTAACCACATACTTATATTTATCATAAGGATAGGCTCTAAAAGGAAAGACTTTCTAGACATTGAATCTTTGCTGTTTCGAGAAGAGTTAGCCTGCATTTTGGATATGTGTGTTCAAATTTTTCAAGTAGTCACCATTATTCATGTTCTTGCTCTCCTTTGGGTAAATACATCTTTGTTCTCTTTTTGTTTTCAGACTTTTGACTATCATGTGCCTAAGTGTGTTTCTTCTTTGTATTATGTTGCTTGGTTCTGAGCTCAGGGAGAACATGTGGCTCACTTCATGTGTTTTTTTCTCTCACAGTTCTATCATCTCCCTAAAAAGACATGTCACGTGTATGGTCCAGTTTTATAGTTGCTTCTAGTGGGAGGGTAAGCTTGGTTTTTCTCATGACTACAAAAAGAAGTCCTTTAAGATTGATTTTCCCAGGGGTTGTGGTGGGCTGGGGCTCGAGGCTGGGGGGTGGGCTCTGACCTTGAGGCTCCCCCGGCGCCTTCAAGCTGCTGGGCAAGCTCCATCCCCCACCGCACTCAGGGAGACCAAGCCCGCGCGGCTCTCCCCCCTGTTCTGGGCTACGTGCCCTGCTGCATTCTCCTGGGCGCCCCGCTTCGCCTTCGCAGTACACTCGGCTCCCAAACACGTGTCCCCCACCGGCCTTCCCCCTCGCCCTTTGCCTGGGTTCTTTGCCCACCCAACCTCAGTACCTCCCACTCTGCCTGTCCCCTTGTGTCGGTTTTGTTCTTTTCCTTGACCTCCTATTGTCGGTTTCTCTTGATTTCTACGACCTTCACCATTAGCCCTTATCTATTCAATCCTGACTTTTCAGTCATTGTCTGACTCAACCTGTCCCTGCTCTTTCTGTCACTATTGATGTGATGGATGCGATATGGTGAACTGGGTTACTTAAAGAGAGGTTACTTTCCCTATGATACCTACCCTATTTCACATAGAACTTCAGCCTTTTCCTTATTCCATCATTGCCTTGGAATAAGAGGAGTGAAAGAAGATTCCTCAGCAGCAGTTTTTATCCATTTTGCTCCCACTTGTTGGCTTGGACAAGTTTAGGAGCTCAAGCTCGGTACTATGGTGTGTATTTCTTGTATTGTCATTCCAGTTCTACTCTGGGTCTACAAAAAATTCCTGGGGCCATGCATATACCCTTTGATTTCCCCTTTTGTTAGTTGTATATGGCCTAGAAAAACTGTACAAGATCCCAATGATACAAATAAAGGCATAGTAGACTGTAGGAGTGGAGACATAAATGGATTACCAACAAGATGATCAGCAGAAATCTCTGATAAAAAAGAAAGACTAAAGTGATTTTCCCAAAGGATCTCATTTTTAAAATGGACCTTCTTTGTAATTGTAAAGCACCTTGTTTGTAATCATCTCTGACCATTTTCACTGAGACCAGAATTCTAGATAGATTTGGTATTTACCTGATACAAACCAAGGAGATACATGGTATCAATATTTGAAATGTAGGTGGTTATATTTAATGACCTCATTCCTGAGTTCCTTTTTTGATAATGTAGAATTCATTTATTTTTATTATTGCTGTTTTAATAATATGAATAAATAGAAGATCTGTGCCAGTAAAAAAAAAGAAAGATTGCTTTTCACACCTCTTGGGGGTGGGACACAATTATAGGCCCCACTTTATCTAACAAATGCAAACAGTTTAACCTAATTCTTTGTACCCTAAATGAATCCCAAACAACAACAACAAAAAGATTGCTTTTCAGCACAAGTACATTGGATAGTACATTTGATATACTTACTTTCAGTTTTTAGTTTTACCATGTATGAAGTACTTAAAACTACTATCAATTTCTGTATGTTTGTGTGGTGATGGTGGTTATGGGGGCAAGAAATATAGTTACACCTAAACTAATGGGAAAAAAGCAGAAAAGCCTTTGGCAGAAATGAGTTTCTATACCTCTGCAACTTTCAGAAACTGTGCCAATTTTCTTGTTATTCCAAGGAACTTGGTGTAAAGATCCAAACTTTCCTTGCATTGGTTCTTCCTCATGTCAAAATATTTGCCTAAAAATAGAAAAAAAAAAACCATCGGCTCGGCGCCTGTGGCTCAACGGGCTAAGGTGCCAGCCACGTACATCTGAGCTGGCGGGTTCGAATCCAGCCCCCGGGCCCGCCAAACAACAATGACGGCTGCAACCAAAAATTGGCCGGGCGTTGTGGCGGGCGCCTGTGGTCCCAGCTACTTGGGAGGCGGAGGCAAGAGACTCGCTTGAGCCCAGAAATTGGAGGTTGCTGTGAGCTGTGATGCCATGGCACTCTACCCAGGGTGATAGCTTGAGGCTCTGTCTC
>CAUYON010115138.1:0-38540 GCA_963573935.1 Arctocebus calabarensis | reverse complement strand
GTAGCATCACAGCTCACAGCAACCTCCAATTCCTGTGCTCAAGCGATTCTCCTGCCTCCACCTCCCAAGTAGCTGGGACTACAGGCGCCCGCCACAATGCCCGGCTATTTTTTGGTTGCAGCTGTCATTGTTGTTTGGCGGACACGGGCTGGATTCGAACCCACCAGCTCAAGTGTACGTGGCTGGTGCCTTGGCCTGTTGAGCCACAGGCACTGAGCGAGCTTGAGTGTTTGTTTTTTTTTTTTTTTTTTGAGACAGAGCCTCAAGCTGTCGCCCTGGGTAGAGTGCTGTGGCATCACAGCTCACAGCAACCTCCAATTCCTGGGCTCAAGCGAGTCTCTTGCCTACCCCTCCCAAGTAGCTGGGTCATTGTTGTTTGGTGGGCCCAGGGGCTGGATTCGAACCCGTCAGCTCAGGTGTACGTGGCTGGCACCTTAGCCCGTTGAGCCACAGGCGCCGAGCCTTGAGTATTTTTTAAGTTAACATTTAGTTAACACTTACTTATTGTACTAGTCAGGGTTCTCTAGAGAAACAGAAGCAATGAGAAAGAGAGAGAGAAATTGAACTTTAAGGAATTAGTCCCATGGTGATTGTAAAGGCAGGCACGTCCTTGAAGATGCAGAGAAGCCGTTGGTGTCGCAGGTCGAGTCTGAAGGCAGAATTCCTTCTTGCCTTCAAGAAGATCAGTCAGAAGATCAGGGGAGATCAGTCTTTTTTCTCTTAAGGTCTTCATCTGATTGGAGAAGGCCTACTCACACAATTGGAAACTAGTCTGCTTTACCCTCTGTCAAATCACTCTACTGATTTAAATATTAAACTCATCTAAAAAATACTTCCAAAGAAACATCTAGAATGATATATTTCTCGTGGCCTATCCTACTCCATTAATCAAGGCTCCATTAATAGTGGCTCATACCGGTCATCCCAGCATTTTGAGAGACTGGAGCTAAAGGATTGCTTGAGTCCAGAAGTTCAAGACCACCCTGAGCAACATAGCAAGATGCCATCTGTACAAAAAATAAGAAAAATTAGCTGGGCCCACTGGTGCACACCTGTAGTCCCAGCTACTTGGGAGGCTGAGACAGGAGGATTGCTTGAGCCCAGGAGTTTGAGAGGCTGCAGTGAGCTATGATGATGCCACTGCATTCCAACCTGGACGACAGAGAGAGTCCCTGTTGCTCTTCCCCCTACTTACTTTTCTTACTACCTGGCTTGTGCTTTCTACCTATATTAGTTCACGGTTGAAGAGAAAGGGAGTCTGGGTTCAACGGCTCATGCCTTATAATCTTTAGCACTCTGGGAGGCCAAGGCAGGTGGATTACTTGAACTCAGGAGTTTGAGACCAGCCTGAGCAAGAGCAAGATTCTATCTCTATGAAAAATAGAAAAATTAGTTGAGTGTTGTGGCGGACACCTGTAGTCCCAACTACTTGGGAGACTGAGGCAAAGAGGATAGCTTGAGCCCAAGAGTTTGAGGTTGCTGTGAGCTATGATGACACTATGGCACTTTACTCAGACCAACAGAGTGAGACTGTCTCAAAAAAAAAAAAAACGAAAAGAGAGAAGACAGAGAGAGACAAGGCCAGGAATCACCTTGCATTAAGCTACAGTTAAGGACTGGGAGAAGTGGGCAGAGGACAAGGAACCAAGCACAGTGGAGACTACATTTCCAAGAAGGTAGAGGTGTCCAGAGTCACCCAGAGATAGAGAAGGAGGAAGATAAAGGAGCCTCAGAATGTGGCGATTAGGAGGTGTTTAGGTGACCTTAACAATGAATCATGCAGAGAGACAGAACTGCACAGAAGGAAGAGGGCTCTTCCCCCTGCAAGTGCCTGGAACTGCAATCAAACTGGCAGCAGAACATGCAAGTAAAATGTTACAAGTAACAAGAAAAAGTTTACAAAACACAGTGTGCAAGAGGACAGAAAGGAAGCTGCCATAGGGGATAATGGGACAGCTACTCAGATGGACAGGTCAGGAAAGGCCCTTCTACCAGGATGATGGTTGAGGTGAGATTGGAAGGCAGAAAGGAAGCAGTCCATGTGAAGAGCTATGGGCTGGGCGAGCCAGCAGAGGACCTGTGCAAAGGCCCAGAGACAGAAGGAGTTTGAAATTGTCAAAAATTGAAAGAAGCCCAGTAAGACCAAAGAGGAGAGAGAGGTGATGTATGAAGCTGGATGGATGTAGCCTTATAAGGGCTGCTATTGGAATTTGATTCTAAGTGTGAAGGAAAATCACTGGAAGGTTTAAGCAGAGGAGTGAGTGATGGGATTGGCTTCGTAATTTTTAGAGTTTACTCTGGCTACTGTATGGGAGGGGGCTTGGAGAGTGGAAGCAGGGAACCAGTAGGGCTGCTAACAGTCATCCAGGTAAGCAGCAAAAATGACTTAAAGCAGGAAACGTTCTGGAGGCAGATCCAACAGAATTTGCCAAGGGAGTGAGTGTGGGAGATGAGACAAAGAGAAAAATGGAAAATGACTCCCAATTTCCTGCTTTTTTGGGTTTCTTGCTGCTTCAGAAATAGGAAATCTGGAGAAAAAGAGGTTCTGTGCAGGGATCAAGAGTTTAGTTTTCAGGGCAGGAAATCAAGGGTCACTCTTAACTGTCTTAACTATCTTGATGACAAGGGCTGAGAGGTGGGTCCTGGGTGGCTGTAAGGACTGGTGAGGGGAAGCATGCAGGGCCATCCACATGTTGCTGAGAGACCAGTGGAGGCTGGTTGCTGAGGGACCAGTGTGCAAATGCCGTGCCACTGTCCCAGATAGCTGGGGATTCTCCAGATCTCTGCAGAAAGTGGTAGCGGGTTTGTGGGACAGCTTAATGTTGCAGAAAGGCCAGTGTGGAAATCATTATCAAGTAGTTAGTGCTTAAAGTTTATGCTTTCAGGGATGGGGTGGTTAGGGTGAGGCCAAGAGGGAGTGGCCACATGAATGGGAGGCTGCAGTGAAGTGGACAAGAACATTGACCCTGTTTAGGAGGTCCAGGAGGCATTGGGAATAGCAGTGACCAGGAGAATGAGGTCCCCAGGAGGGCTCGAGCCTGCCATAGAGAAGAGGACTTGGAGACAGATGTCAGAGACTTCCCTGAGCTAAGAAAGCACAACAGGGCTTGTGGGTGATAAGCCAGGTGAGGAGAGCAAGGAGGTAAAACAACATGAATTGCAGGGGCAGGGGCATTTGCAGGATGGGGAAGGGATGGTCACAGAGGGAAGGGGTGGCAGGGGGCAGGAAAATGAGTGGTTTTTCCAGATTTGACTGGGCAAAGGGAATTATATTCCTGGAGCCGGAATTATGTTAGAGGAGCCGGAGCTCCGTAGGTGGAGAATCTGGGAGGGTGTGTTTGTGCTGGTTCTGGACTTCCAGAGGACTCAGCAGGCCTTTCCTAGAGGAGGTGGGGAGAGAGGAACAGGGAAGAGCAGAGCGGTGCTCTTGGGAATGATCTGCCTTGTTGTTTGTCACTAGGGCTCCCACCCCCTCCAGTCTTGTCCCCTGAAATTCAGCCTTCACAAAGGCTTCCAGACACTCCTCAAGCACAACTTGGATCCTGCCTCTCACCCTCCTCTCAGGAGCTGCTCATCACCCTCAGGCTCCTGCTCTTCAGCCTGCTATTGTAAGGTCCTTTTGGAAGGATACACCTCCCCCCTTCCCCATCTCTTTACCTCTCTCACCCTAAATCCCCACAAAATAGAACTGCTTACAGCTCTAAGGTCACCACCATGAATCAGGCCTTCGGGGCCTTTGCGTATGCCCTTCCCTCTGTCTGGAATGACTTTCCATCTCATGTGCCTAGAAAATGCCAGGCAATCTTTCAAGCGTCTCCTCCTTGGAGAAACCTACCAGGACTCTCTCAAAGAGTCGTGATCACCCCTTACTTCCTGCCCTCACTCCACCTTGTGTCACCAGACTTTTATGAGTCTGGCTCAGTCAATAGGGTGCCAGCCCCATATACCGAGGGTGGCAGGTTCAAACTCAGCCCCGGCCAAACTGTAACAAAAGATAGCTGGGCATAGTGGCGGGCGCCTGTGGTCCCAGCTACTCGGGGAGCTGAGGCAAGAGAATCACCTAAGCCCAGGAATAGGAGATTACTGTGAGCTATGTGACACCACGGCACTCTACCGAGGGCAATAAAGTGAGACTCTGTCTTTACAAAAAGAAAAAAGCACAGACAGCTGGACTTGTTACTGAATGTGGTGGGTGAAGATGTATTCCCTGGGGCTGCTGCAGCTATCTTGTGTTCATGGAGGCAGCAGCCAACCCACTGAGGAAGCCAGAATGAGAATACAGGAAAGAATTTGATTGCTGGGTGGCGCCCATAGCTCAGTGGGTAGGGTGCCGGCCACATACAGTGAGGCTGGCAGGTTCAAACCCAGGCCGGACCAGCTAAAACAACAGTGACAAATGCAACAAAAAAATAGTAGGGTGTTGTGGGGTGCCTGTGGTCCCAGCTACTTAGGAGGCTGAGGCAAGAGAATCATCTAAGCGCAAGAGTTTGAGGTTGCTGTGAGCTGTGACGCCATGGCACTCTACCCAGGGCCACCGATTGAACCTCGTTCACAAAAAAAAAAAAAAAAAAAAAAAGGCTTGGTGCCTGTGGTTCAATGGGCTAAGGTGCCAGCCACGTACACCTTAGCTGGCCGGTTCGAAGCCAAACAACAATGACGGCTGCAACCAAAAAATGGCTGGGCATTGTGGCAGGTGCCTGCAGTCCCAGTTACTTGGGAGGCAGAGGCAGGAGACTTGCTTGAGCCCAGGAATTGGAGGTTGCTGTGAGCTGTGATGCCACAGCACTTATCCAGGGTGACAGCTTGAAGCTCTGTCTCAAAAAAAAAAAAAAGAATTTTATTGCTCATGGGGTTGTTGAACTACTGGATCATTTATGTGTCAGCCCTTCTAGATGTATGAACATCAGAATGAAATCATTCTATTGTCTAAGCTGTTTTAATTTGGTCTTCTATTACTCATAGCTGAAAGCATCATGATACAGTGACAATTCAGGTGGTAAAATTGTTCTTGCCTTGTAAAGTGACAGAAATGATGAAGAAGTTTGGGAGCTCTAGGAGCTATTGCCTTGGCTAGGGTTCACTGGACTTTGGTCTTCTAACAAGAATGATGATCTCGAGGGGTGAGTATAGCAATCTGGGACATCATTTGAGTAAGCCTGCAGGACCTACAAAAGGTACAGTCCTGGTCACTTGGGGGTTCAACTCACTGAACATTGATTATGTCCAATGTGCTGGGATCGTAAGGGCAAATCAGACTATCCTTGCGCCTAAGAAACATAAGCACAGTGGAAAAGAAGCTAGCAGGCCAATGATGAGTGATGTACAGGTCGACACAAAGATCTGGAAGCTGACTTGCAAGGTGGCTGGGTAAAATTCATATTGGCATTTTGAAAGGTGATACAAGAAGGTTAGAAAAAAGACATATGTAGGCAGAATGAAGAGCATATGAAAATTAAAGTAATGTGAGTTTTTTGGGGGGAAACTAGTCATTTGGCATAATCTGAACTGGGCTGGCCTCTTAAAGGGCCTATGTCTGAGCAATTTACTTAATGTCTCTGAGGCTCAGAATTCACATTTATAAGAAAAAGGGGAAAAAAGAAATGAAATGTTGCAAAATTACGTAACAGAATATATATGCAAAACAGTGTTTGGCACACATTAGGTGCACAAGAGATGCTCATTATTATTCACCCATTATCATCACATGGTTCTAATTCACTATCTTCCCTGACCCAGGTGGCTTTCTTCCCTTTCTCACTCATTCCTGAGCCTAGTAGCAAGGCTGCCTAACTCCCACAGACTTTTCCTCAGGCAGGAAACCCGAGCCCACTGCCTGGCCTAAAACAGCTTGTAGGGCTGAGTGGTTTGTGTTATTTCTTTTCTTCTCTCTCGCTCTCTTTTTTTCCCTAAATGCAACAAAATAAAACCAAACAAAGCCCAACGCCTGGCGTGGCTTGTCAGGGAGTTATGCAAGTGTGTAAAAAAATAAAATAAAATAAACATTGAGTTTTCAGTATTTGGGGCTGTTTGATGAGGCACGGAGCAGAGCCAAGGGCCAGTAAGATGCAGGGAAGGCTCAGGGCAGCGGGGAGATGGGAGGGACTTGGGTGGGGGCTAAAGGGGGCCCCTGGACCAACTAGGAAATGGCTGTTTGCCTTCTGTGAACTTGGCAATGCTCTGGCTGAATGAACCCAGACACTGGGCATTCGGGACCCAAGTGCTCTACTTTCTCTGGCTATCCACCATCCCTGTTTCCTGGCCACTGGGACACTCCAGGGGTCATTCCATCCATTCCCTTGTCATTGTCAACGATGCTGTGCCCTTGTCTCAGTAAATAGACAGGGCTCCCTCCTCCTCTCCTAAGGAGATTCCACAGCCTGTCTTGATTATTCCCCCTCCTCATCAGTACATCTTTTCTGCTCTAGCTTAACTCCTGCTAACTACAGTTTTAGCCCATTTTCCTTTCCCAATCCAAAGCCAGGCTGGAGAACAGCTGTTTGCCATCCTAAGAAGTGCGTCTCTTTCCCTCCCTTCTTCAGCTTGACTTCAACATCTTCTGGGTCACTGCAGGTGTCCATGGCCCTTCCAAACTCAGTCCACAGACATTTCTAGAGTTCCTGCCATTAACCAGGCATTTGCATCCTTCCTGTCACTGAACCCTCAAAACAGATGAGAGCTCTGAGGCCCAGAGAGGTTAAGTAACTTAGTAACGGCCACACAGCAGGTAAGTGATGGAGTGGGGATTTCCATCTAAGTTGTCCTTTGTTTTGTTCCTCACTCTCCTGTACTAGCTGCGTGGAGGTGCCCTCAGTCTTAGTATTTCTTCTTAACTGGGAAGATACTCTGAAGATTTGAGACCCTTGAGGGGAAGAAGGTGTGGCCAGGACCGCAAGGGTGGGTTTAGCCTATTCCTTGTCACTCTCCAGGTTCCCGATAGGAAAGCTGAGATTTCACGATTATTCCTGTTCTCACCCCAAGATGCGGGGAGCTGCTGCTGGAATCCCCAGGGCGCAGGGAGGGTAGAGGATCTGCCCCGGGATCCCGAGGACTTCTCACTCCACCAGACCCTGGTCGGATAGCCGCGCGCAGCTTCGGGCAGGGGCGGGCGGACTCCGGGGCCCGCGCTCCAGTCCATTTTTTCTTACGGATCCCTGGAAGGGGGGCCGGCTCGGGGGTGGGACTGCGAAGCGGGGGATTCCCTCCCTCGTGCTCGCAGAGGGCTGGCCCCTCTCCGGGCTGGGAGCTCTGGCCGAGCGGAGGCGCGACGGAGAGCACCGAGCGCAGGGCAGAGAGCCGGGCGCGGCCAGCCGGAGCGGGGCATTAGCCGGTGTGCCGCGGAGAGCGGGGGCCGCAACGAGCCGCCCGGAGGACAGATGCACCGGGTGGGGCGCTGGCCCCGAGGGCGTGAGGCGTCCGCAGATTGAGCAACTGGGAACGGGCGGGCGGAGCGCAGGGCGAGCGGGGCGCCCAGGACAGTCGTGGGGCGGGCGGGTGAGTGGGCCGCGCCCTCCCCATCCCGGGCCTGACCCTCCGCGGCTGGCAGCACCAAGGTGAGTCCCCTCTCCTGGCTGCCCCCCTGTCCTCCCTTGCGCCCCCCTCCCCGGGAGCGGGGACGCGGCAGGCCCTGCGGTGGGGCTTGTTGGAGCTGGGTGCGGGGGTAGGAGGGAGACGAGAGGGAAGAGGGTCCTGCCGCTATGAGCAGTGACATCCTGGTCGCCCCCTAGCAAGTCATCCCCCCAGCCGCCGGGTAGCCCCTCTCCTCGGGTGGTCATCCTCATTCACTGTCCTGACTGTCCTGTCCGCCAGCCCTATTCGTGCCCCCTCCCATTCAGAAATTCTTGATGCCCAGTCTCATGGCCTCCGATTCCCCCCAGCCCCACAGACCCTAGTGCCCCCATCCCTGTGCCACAGCCCAGGTCCGACGTGGCAGGCAGCAAGAGCCACAGCTCCGCGTGCGCAGCGAGGTGGTGGGGCTCCTTGGCCGGTGGCTTGAGCGCTAAGGGACCCCCAACTTAGCTTAGATGGGAGGAGCTTTGTTCGCCCAGCGCTCCCAGGACGGCAGGGACGGCTTTGAGTGCGGGTGCTTGGGAACAGGAGGGTTTTTTTTGGGGGGGGGATCTAGCCTCTTGGACTTGGACAGCTCTCTTGGCTCTTGGGGTGCAGCCAGAGGGACCTCACTTCAACCTCTCCCTCGGCACCTGTTGGGACCTCTTGGAGACAGTAGGGAAGGAAGAATGTGCGCACTTGGGACAATGACCAATGACGCAGGGGCTTGAAGGAGCTTTTCTCCGCAGCTCTTGGTTTTGGGGCTGGGGCACCTCCCCAGCACCTGGCTTGGTTCTGGAGGACTCCTACTCTCTGCAGGTCCTGCAGGCACATACTTGGTTCCGCCTCACACCCGCAATTCCTCTGCCCAGCGCCTGCCAGCCCACTGGGCAGCCAAAACTCTCCAGCCTTTATGGGAGGGCTAATGAGAAATCTAGATGGTTTACATTTTTTGGGTCTGTATCTGGCTCCGGATAAAGTACCAATTTATCCTGATAGTGTTGGAGGCAAGAAGGTGAAAGTTATTCCAGCCCTCTGCTAAGATTTTAGTCCCCAGCCTCAGCTTTATCCTTGGGGCTGTGCCCCCCCCCAAGCTGTGTCTTCCCCTCCCTGGACCATGTGCCTCTCTTTGGTCTCCTGCCCCAGCTCTGCCTCCACCCAGCCCCTTCCCCAGCTCTACTCCTCCAACTGGGCTGTGCCCTACACTCCTTGCCAACATCCAGTCTTGGGTATCAGACCACCTGGCTGGTCACTAACTAGGTCTGTAACCACCAAGACCCTTCTTCTCTCAAGGTCAAGTATCTCTCCCGTGTAAAAGGGGAGTGATTTTACCTTCCTCCTCCAGTTGTGAGGAATAAACGAAGACTTAGCATGAGGCAGGTAGTGGGAGGCACCTAGTAAATGTGACTCCCTCACCCTTACCCTGGCAGGGAGAAATGCCCTTTCTTACCCCTACTGATGCCTGAGGCACTACCAGCAGTTCCCATTCAATCTGTGTAGGGTAATGAACCTCAGAAAATGAACTGCCTGTGCCATGTAGCCCAAGGCCCAAAGGGAATTAGAGGAACTATGAGAAAAACAAGGTGTGCTACCTAAAAGGTAGTCGATAGTGCTTGTCTCCTATCCCCAGTCCGTGTCATCTGTGTCTGCAAATGTGTGTGCATGTGTGGAGCCAGGGACTAGCTGGAGGGATGTGGAGCCTCTGAGGTGGGGACCTGTGGACCCCTGGGGCTTGGTGCTGCAGGGTTCCTAGTCCAAGACCAGATTTCATGTAAGTTCCTGAATTTTCCACTTCTCCTCTGAAACATCAGAACATCTCCTCTGGCACTCCTGAGGCATCATTCCTGCCTGTTGACCATCAGTTAGAGTTGCACAGCAAATGCTCCCCATAAATGGGGTATCACCCTCCCTGTGACCCCCCTCCACATCCAGCTTTGCTCATATCTGTTTCTTGTACCCTTGGTATGTAGTATAGACGAACTTTTTTTGAGACAGAGACTTGCTGGTTTGTCACCCAGGCAACTATTGTCAGTGCAGTGGGATCATCACAGCTCATAGCAACTTCAAACTCATGTGCTCAAGCCATTGTCTTGCCTCAACCTCTCCTGTAGCTTGCATTGGAGGTCCTGTCACAACGCCCCACTAATTTTTCTATTTTTAGTACTGGCAGGGTCTTGCTATTGCTCAGATTGGTCTCCAACACCTAAGCTCAGGCAATCCACCTACCTTGGCTTCCCAGTGTGCTTGGGCTGCAGGTGTGAGCCACCCAACAAGATGAAGTTTGGAGATTTGCAGGGCACCTTAGAAGTTGGAAGAACTCAATCTAAAGCTAATTCCAAGAGTAGGCTGTGTCTTTAAATGAATAATAGAGGTTATATTAAGATTCTAGTAAAGGACAAGCCTGGTCTGAAGCTGGAAAAGTAGGAGAAATCTTGGACAATTGCTGAGAGCATTGTCTCATACCTCGGGCTGGCTTTAATGGGTCAGTAAGCATGGGGCAAGTGCAGATGTGCCAGACTGATATAAAAACAAAAAATGGGGGTTGGAAATCCCCATGATGATAATAACTTGTTGATTATAAGATCACCTGCATATCTCAATGGCTTAGATATTATTAAGCCTGAACTGAACCCGAGTTTCCATCTATTTCTTGACATTATCATTTAGAATTAGAACTTAGTATAGTGTACTTTAGGCTAGCCAAACTTTCTGTCACAACCACAATTACACATGTCAGTCTGATGCTGCGATTTCTTCCAATAAATCAAAGCAAGATTTTTGAAACTCGTTTTTGCTCTTTTGAAGTAATTTCTCTGTCACCTGTAAGGATTAATTAAGCATTCAAAGTTTACTTGGGAAGAAGAGTTTGATTTATAAAAAATTAAGATTAGGGTGGCACCTGTGGCTGAAAGGAGTGGGGTGCCAGCCCCATATACTGGAAGTGGAGAGTTCAAACTCAGCCCCAGCCAAAAACCTCAAGAAAATAAGATTATAATGTAAAACATAAATCAAAACCATACAATTTCATTTTCAGAAATTATCTTCCTTAGAAATCTCAAAAACCGTAAGATACCGTGGCAATGAAGAAATGTTTGTGTTGCGTTCTGGACTAGGCTTAAAGTATAGGAAAAAAGAGACAACTCTATATTATTTTCTTTCTTTGAAGAAACAGAAAAAGGATTTTGAAGTGTAAAAGAATGGTGTAATTATGTATAAATGCTCCATAATGAGTCATTTGGTATTATGAAATGTAAATGTTTAGAATTAAAGAAACTGTTGCAATATCATTTCTAATACAAAACATGATAGATCTCTGAAGTTTTTAAGTTTTAAGGTAAAAAATTGAAATTTCCTTAAGGGCATAATGAAAGATAAAGGAGAAAATAATGACTCTTTTTTTATTATGCACTTAGGCTATTTCTTAGATTCAACACATTGTATTCTAAAAACGTACATAAACTCCTGTCAAATATGTAAAATACATAAAACAAGCTGACTTCTTATTAAATTACCACATATTAAACCATTTTCCTTGAATGTGGCATTATTTTCAGTTCGTTTGGAATAAAGAATGTAAGAAAGTACCTTCGATCATATTTAAAAATAAGAGTAATGAGGACAGACTTTTCTTATTAGGTATTAAGTATATAACAAGGATCCAATAACTAAGAAAATAACTGGGTACTAGACTACATTTAGGAAGATAAATGGAGTAAAATACAAAGTCCAGAAATAGACCTAAATAAAATAAGGCCAAATATAGCAAAAAAGTGGCATCTTAATCAGTGGATAAAAGATGGATTATCTAATTAATAGTGTAGAGGTTACTATGCAGCTGCAGGGGGATGGGGAAAGGACATTCATTATTCACATCTTACCCACAAACATATTTCAGATATATTAACAACATGTAAAAATGAAAGACAAATGAAATGAAAGACTTTTCTTAAGGTGGAGAATTACTTTTTTAAAGCTTACTACCAAAACAAATAAAGGAAAAGATTGATTCATTTAATTTCATAAAATTAAACATAGTAGCTCTATGTATTGAAAATGGTATGAATATAATTATAGTATAAACTAGAAAGAGAAAAAATAACTTTCATTATATGTTAAAGAGCTATGATTTGAAATTTATATGAATGCTTTTTCAAATGAATGGTCAAGCTAAAAATCATTTGGTCAAAGTTCATATCTTAACATTTCACATGCAATGCATCAATAAGGATATTACCTGCTCTATAAGAAAAATATTCACCAACTACGACCAACTTATTCCAATTTTTTTTTTTTTTGGCTAGGATCCAGTTCAAACCTGTCATCCCTGGTATATGGGGCTGGTGCCCTACTTCTTGAGCCACAGGCGCTGCCCCCATCTTCGTTATTGTACCTGTATGCTAAGCCTCCATTCCCTCTTATTAGAATTTTCACAACAACCTGGTCTCATTCCTCCCTCCCTAAAATTGTTGCTTCTGTGACACTGGAGTAACGTTTAAAAGTTTAGCTCATCATTCCCTGTTTTAGAAATTTCTAATGGTTATAGGTTTAGAAAAGAATCCTAAACCTCTTCTGTGGCGACCATTCTTCTTGGACTCCAGGTCTTTGCAATGATTTTTGCTTCTGTTTAGAATGCTTTCCTACAGATCTTTCCCTGATAACCTTATTCTCATCATTCATGTGTTTCTTCAGCAAGAGATCTTCAGTTGACATCCAAGCTGAAGCAGTTTCTCTCCACATTGTTTATTTTTTTCATAGTCCTGATACTTATTGTAATTACCTCCTCTACTTTTTTTTTTTTTTTCATCTTCTTTCCACTAGAAAGTCAACTCATCGGCTTGGCGCCTGTGGCTCAACCGGCTAAAGCGCCAGCCACGTACACCTAAGCTGGCGGGTGAGAATCCAGCCCGGGCCTGCCAAACAACAATGACGGCTGCAACCAAAAAATGACCAGACGTTGTGGCGGGCGCCTGTAGTCCTAGCTACTTGGAAGGCGGAGGCAGGAGACTAGCTTGAGCCCAGGAATTGGAGGTTGCTGTGAGCTGTGATGCCACAGCACTCTATCCAGAGTGACAGCTTGAGGCTCTGTCTCAAAAAAAAAAAAAAGTCAACTCATGGAGAGTAGGATTATTCTCAGCCATTTTGCCTAGAACAGTCTGTAAAACTGATGAAAAGAAAAGAAAAAGAGAAAAGAAAAGAAGAAAATCATCAGCTTTTCCATCCAGAAGTGATCTCCACCTACAATCCATTTTTAACTTCTTGGGGTCTATATATCAGAGCTTTTTGTAGGCATACGTATCCTGATTTTTCTTCACAAATAGAAGTTCTGGTACTTCATCTAACAATACGTCTTATTCTTACACATCTTTCCACATTACTGCACATTCCTTTTTGCAGATGTATCAAACATATACCACATTTTATGAATCCACTCATATGTTGATTGACACTTGAGTTGTTTTCATTTCTTTGTAATTGTGAATTGTGCTGCTATAAACATTTGAGTGCAAGTGGTTTTTTTTTTTTTTTTTTGATAAAATGATTTTTTTCCTTTGGGTAAATACCTAGCAGTGAGATTGCTGGATCAAATGGAGTCCTACCACTTTTAGTTCTTTGAGCTATTTTCATACTATTTTCTATAGAGGCTGTACTAGTTTGTAGTCCTACCAGCAGTGTATAAGCTTTCCTTTCTCTCAGCATCTACACTAGCACTTGCAGTTTTGGGACCTTTTGATCTTTGAAACTTTCTGTTCATGTCTTTTGCCCACTTTTCAATGAGGTTATTTGATTTTTTTTTTCTTGTCTATTTGCTTGAGGTCTTTGTAGATTTTTGTTATAAGTCATTTGTTGGATATACAGCATGCAAATATTGTTTCCTATTCTTTAGGTTGTCTACGGTATAGATTGTGTTCTTGGTGTGGAGAAACTTTTTAATTTGATCAAGCCCCATTTTTTTATTAAATCATAGCTGTGTACATTAATGCAATTATGGGGTATAATGTGCTGGTTTTATATACAATTTGAAATGTTTTCATCAAACTGGTTAACATAGCCTTTATGGCATTTTCTTAGTTATTGTGTTAAGACATTTATATTCTACACCTAGTATATTTTACATGTACCCTTTTAAGATGCACCGTAGGTGTGGTCCCACCAATTACTTTCCCTCCACCCGTCTTCCTCCCTCCCCTCCTCAAGTCCTAGTTTTGAAATTTTTGTTGTTTTTGTGATTGGTTTGGGGTTCTTCTTCATAAATTCTTTCCCTTGGCTGATATCTATAAGAGTTTTTCCAACATTTTCTTCTTGAATTATCATAGTTTCATGACTTAAGTTTAAGTCTTTCATCCATCATGAATTAATTTTTCTGAGTGCTGAGAGGTGAAGATCCTGTTTCAGTATTTTACATGTGGCTCTCTAGTTTTCCTAGCACCATTTATTGCACAGGGATTTTTTTCCCCAATATATGTTTTTGTGTACTTTGTCAAAAATAAGATGAGAATATGAGGATGATTTCATCACTGGGTTCTCTGTTCTGATCCATAGATCTATATTTCTGTTTTTGTTAATACCATGCTATCTTGTTTACTATGGTCTTCTACTATTACTTGAAGTCTTGGTAAAGTAATGCCTCCTGGTTTGTTCTTATTACTTAAGGTGGAATTGACTATTCAGGATCTTCACTGGTTATATACAAAGCATAGAACTATTTTTCTAGATTTGTAAAAAACTGGCATGTATATTTTAATGGAGATTGAATTAAATCTGTAAATCACTTTGGGTACGACAACCATTTTAACAATGTTGATTCTGTTGATCCATGAGCCTGGCATGTTTTTCCCTCTTTTCACATCCTATGCAATTTCTTTCCTTGATGTTTCATAGGTCTCTCTATACAGGTCCCTAAACTCCTTTGTTAATTATATTTCTAGGTATTTTATTTCTTTGTTGCTACTGTAAAAAATATTGTGCCTTTGATTTGATTCTCAGCTTGACTGTTGTTGGTGTGTATGAAAGCTACTGATTTGTGTACATTGATTTTGTAACTTAATACTTTGCTGAATTTATTTATTAATTCCAGGAATCTCTTGGTTGAATATTCAGAGTTTTCAAGGTATAAGATCAAAATATCACCAAAAAAATGATAGTTTTGGCTCTTCCCCATTTGGATACCTTTGATATCCTCCATTTGCCTAATTGCTCTGGTGAGGACTTCCAGCATTATGTTGAATAGAAGTGGTGAAAGTGGCCAACCTTGTCTGGTTCCAGTTCTGAATGGGAAAGCTTTCAATTTTCCCCTGTTTAATATGATGCTGGCAGTGGATTTGATGGCCTTCATGGTTTTGAGGTATGGTCCCTCTATAATAATTTTGTTAAGCATTCTTATCATAAAAGGGTGCTGAATTTTGTCAAAAGCTTTTCTACAACTATTGAAAGGATCATACAGTCTTAGTTTTTGTATCTATTTAGATGGACAAATATATTTATATATTTGTCTCTATTGAATCATCTTTGTATGTCTGCAGTGAAGCCCACTTAGTTATGATGAAAAAAATTTTTTTTGATGTGTAGCTGAATTTGGTTTGGTAAGATTTTACTGAGATTTTTTTCAACTGTATTTATAAAAGATATAGTTTTCTTTTAGTTTTGTCTTTCCTTGGCTTTGGTATTAAGGTGATTTTAGCTTTATAGAATGAGTTAGGGAGGATTCCTTTCTTCTCAATGTTGCAAAATAATTTCTGTAATATAGTTATAAGTTCTTCTTTATAGGTTTGGTAAAATTGAGGTGTCAAACCATCTGTTCTGTGATTTTTTTGTTGTTGTTGGAAGTTTTTTTATTGCTACTTCAGCTTTGGTGTTAGATTTTGGCCTGTTCAAGAGTTCTTTCTTCCTGATTGGGCCCAGGGAGATTATGTGCTTTCAAAATTTTACTTTTTCCTCCATATTTTCATATTTATGAGCATGCAGAGTTTTCCAGCATTCTGAGATGATGGTTTGTATTTCCATGATATCAGTTGTGGTTTCTCCTTTTTAATTTACAATTGAGTTTATTAGAGTCTTATCTTTTCTGTTTCTGGTCAATCTAGCAAGATGCTTGCCAATTTTGTTTATTTTTTCAAAGAACCAACCCTTTTCTTTATTAATCTTCTGTATAGTTCTTTTGTTCTTGATTTCATGTAGTTCTCTGATCTTTGTTCTTTCGTTTCTTCTACTGGTCTTGGGATTGGTTTGCTCCTCCTTTCTCAGTTCCTTGAGACTATTCATTAGATTATTGATTTGTGATCTTTCTGTCTTTTGAATGTGGGCTTTTAAGGCTATGAGTTTTACTTTCAGGACAACTATTGCTGTATCCCATGGATTTTGATAACTTGCATCCCCATTATCATTTAATTCAAAGAATCTTTTGATTTTTATCTTTATCTCCTCATTGACCCTACTCTTTCCACAATAGCTTGTTCGTTCCCATGACTTTGGGGATGAGTGTTTCTGTTGGAATTGATTTCTAATTTTATTCCACTATGGTCTGAGAGGATACGTGATATAATTTCTAAAAAGTCTGTGTTATATAAGAATGGCTATACCAGGTTTCTTTTGGTTTTCATTGGCAAAAATATTATATTCCATCCTTTCAGCTCGAGTCTAAATGAGTCCTTGTAGATTAGATGTGTTTCCTGGAGACAGAAGATTCTTGGCTTGTATTTTTTTATTCATTTAGCCATCATATGTCTCTTCAGTGTGTAGTTCAAGCCATTCACATTTACTGAATGTACTGATACATGTGGTAGATTTCTGTTCATCCTGTTGGGGAGATCCTTATTACTTTGGTTTATTTTTTCAGCTATTGTAGTATTTGGTCTCTGAACTTTAGCTTTTGAATGGTTTTATACTGTTGGGCATCTATGGTGCTGATCATTGTATAATGCAGGTCTAAGTACTTCCTGTAGGGCAAGCCTAGTCTTCACAAATTTCCCCAGAGGTTGCTTGTCTGAAAAAGTCTTTATTTTTCCCTCATATAAGAAACTTCCATTTACAGGATACAGGATTCTAGGCTGGCCATTGTTCTTTTTTGGAAGGATGAAGTTGACTCCCCAGTCCCTTCTACCTTGTAAGGTTTCAATTGAGAAGTTTATAGTCTGATTGATTTTCCTTTGTAAGTAACCTGATGTTTTCACCTTACTGCTTGCAGGAGTGCCTCTTTTGTGTTTACTTTGGCCAGCCTAAAGATTGTGTGTTGTGGTAACTGCTTCTTTATAATGATTCTCCCAGGATTCTTGTGTTCTTCTTATATCTGGATATCTAGATTTCTAGCAAGGCCAAAGAAATTCCTCCAATAATTTACTCAAATAATCCAATGTGTTTTGAAATTTCTTTAATTACTATTATTATTTTATTTTAAGAAGTTTTGTTTGGTTTTTCTTTAATGCTTTAATTTCTTTAGAGAATTTTTCACTTATTTCTTTCATTGTCTTCATGGCTTCTTGAAGCCATGTTTGGTTTCCATTTTCTCTTGTATTTACATGAACTTACAAGCCATGTATGGAATTCTTCATTTGTCATTTTAATCTTCTTAATTAGGTTGTTATCTATTGGCAAGGAGTTATTGTTTTTTTACCTTTGTTGTCTCTTTTTACTTTTGTTGATTAAAAGTCTGTGTTATCTGACATAAGATACAACAACTTTTTACAAAAAAAGTAAAAAGTGACCTTTCACTTTGATTTTTCATATTTCCAGTATTCTTTTGCTGGTTTCTTCTTATCCGATGTTTTACTTGAGAGCCAAGGGTGTTAGGGCTGACTTACAGGAGGCCTGTCTTTGAGTTCCTGAAGATTGGTTCTGGATTGTAACAGGAAAAAGAATGCTGGTCCTGAGTTGATATTGGGTTTCTCTAGTAGGTGTAACAAACCTCTTGGGTTACCTCTGAATTGCTGCCTTCACCTCTTCCTGACACTATGTATTGAGTTAAGTTCCCCAACTTACTGTTCATAATGGTACTTGTGAGTGTGAATCAGCCATACCCTATTTGCTTGAGTTGGAAGATAATTTGAAGGGCTGTATTACACAGCCCTTCCTCTGGTTAATGATTGTGTGAGTAAGCCAGCTGCTGAAATCTTCTGTGTCTGCGATAGACCCTGGTTCCTCAGGTTGAGTAGTTGAGTGCCCTCAAGCTTTCGGAGGAAACTTATGTCTCTGCCACCACTAAAGTGAGGGAGGGATGAGGCAGTTCGTGGTTCGGTTGTGTGAGCCTCCCTGTTAGTAAGTGGTAACTGTGGGAAGGAACAAGCTGCAGTGCTGTTTCTGGGCCCTGGACTGGCTCCAGTTCCTCAGAAGCATCATGCAGATGCCCCAGGTAATGAGTGGGGTCCTGGAGCTTCCAGATGAGTCCTTAATCTCTGCTGTAGCTGAGGTGGGTGGGGAAGTGCAGCTGGGTGGGGCTAGCTTAGGCAGTCATACCCTTAGCCTCAACAGAAGCTGACCAGTTGGCCATATGGCTGGGATTAAAGATCTCTTCTTGGTTTCTGGGAAGTGCCTCATCCAGGAGAGGCTGAAAATATTGATGGAGGCAGGCCATCAGAGATTCATAACCTGGTAGATTATAGTGAACTCTTCTTCCCATCCTCTGCTCCACAGTCTCCTGGCATCTGTTGGAAGGCTAGAGTCCAGGCTAGCCATGGCTCTCAGCTTAGCTGAGACAACAGCCAACTTAGGGGGAAATGGGTCCTTCATGAACACATTACATCCAGGACTCACATTGTACCCTCTGATATGCTCACATGGACTCTCTTCTTTCCCTAGACTAAGAAGGTCAATCCCTGGCCATGTCAGGGAAAAGTACATTTGTACTGGCTGCCTGAACAGGATTGTCCTCTATCTCAGAGAGTGTCCAATCTGATGGAGCTACTAGATGCAAAGCACCAGCATGAGCTTGGAAGCCAGAAGATCACAGTCTGAGTACCCCTTGGTCTGTTTCAAGACCTTAGCCCCACATGCTGTGTAAACTGCAGCGAGGGAGCTCAGTTGTCTGTCTCTGCAGCTACATGTAGGGGAGGGAAAGTGGTGTGAAAGAGTTTGTATTGGAGGGGTACTAGCAGTCTGGTCAGGAGGGCATCTGCCCAGAGTTTTCAGGTTCTGGAGATACAGAAATTACTCAGGATCCACTGGAACCCCATGGATCTTGTAGTTAGAGCAAGAATTGGAAAATGTCTCTGTGGAAATGTGCAGTACAAAAACCTAAGGAGCTGAAGCCCCTTGGAGAGGATAAAGGCTCATGGTAGATGAAAAAGTGATATGCTCCTGTGATCCTGGCTCTGGTCTGTGGGGGCAGGGAGTACCCCAGGGATGCTAGGAGCCTTGCTCACTATCCACAAACAGCTCCCAGCTCGACTGATGGTGGAAGCCTATGGGTTCATGTGGGCAGAAAATCTTTCTAGCAGCTCAGGAGACTCTCTCTGTCAGAAATGCAGGGGAGGAAGAAGGGAGGCAATCCACCTACCCTTCTTGCTGGACCATAAGTGTCTCCAGGATTGTCCTCTGCCAATGTCTTTCTCCTTGTTCTGCTCTGCAACTGCTTTCTAGGAAGTCATTTGTAGGTTCTGGCACTTTGTCCTCAGAATAACACCTGTTCCACGATTATCTATTTGTTTGGTTTTCTTTACCATCTAAAACTTTCCCTACTTCCTAAATGATCTGGCAGCTGGTGTCCTGATCAGCTATCTTGTCTCTTTTCCCATCTTCACCATTTAGTTAAGTTCTCATAAATGGAAACAGTTCAGAACAAGTGTGCTGAAGAATAAGTAGTATAATGTAAGAAGAAGTAGAACATTTCTGAATAGGCCTTTTTTCCTTTTTTAGATATGGTCTTTGTCACTCTGGCTGGAGTGCATTATCTTGATTAGCTCGCTGTAGTTTCTAATTCCTGGGCTCAAGCAATTTTTCTGCCTTATTCTTTAAGCAGCTGGAACTACAAGCATTTGCTGTCATGACACTTGGCTAATATTTTTGAATTTTACTTTTGTAGAAATTGGTCCTCACTATATTGTCCTGGCTTGTCTTGAACTCCTGGCCTCAAGTTATTCCCCTTCCTTGATCTTCCAAAGTACTGGGATTATAAGTATAAGCCACCATACCCAGCAAAAAATAGGCTTTTAATACCATCCTATGTTTGAGCACCAGCTCAGATTTTCTCATTGGTCAGGAAAAAATTTAAACTCTTAATAAGAAGAAAAATAAAATAATATGTGTTTCTCATCAATGACATAATGTCATATACGGTGAATAGAGTTTAAAAAAGCGAAATCTTTTAGATTTATTTAAATAAAAGAGGCCTAATACTGTTCAGAGTTGTTAATAAAGTGCCTCTGAGCTCTATTTTTACACAATGTTTTCATTAGAAGTAGTGCAGGAAATTGAACACAGTAGATCTGAGACTACTTATCTTAGAAATACCTGCAGGTGGCACTTGTGGCTCAAAGGAGTAGGATGCCAGCCCCATATACCGGAGGTGGCGGGTTCAAACCTGGCCCTGGCCAAAAACTGCAAAAAATAAATAAATACATAAATAAATAAGTAAATAAGTAAGTAAGTAAATAAATAAATAAATAAATAAGTTTTTCTCAGTTATATTGAAATATACTTGACAAACTATGTAGATTTAAGGTATACAGCATAATGTTTGATATACATAAACATTGTAAAATGATGCCCACAATCAAGCTAACCAACATATTCACCTCGCATAGTTACCTCTTCGTGACGAGAATGCTTAAGATCAACTCTCTTAGCAAATTTCAAGTATGCAATGAAGAGATATTGAGTGTAGTCACCGGAGGGTACGTTTAGTTCTCCAGAACTTACCCGTCCTGCATAACTGAACCTTGCCCCTGGCAACCACCACTCTACTCTCTGCTTTTATAAGTTTGGCTTTTTCAGATCCCACATCTCATCTAAGCGAGATCATGCAGTATTTGTCTCTCTCTGTCTGGCTTATTTCACTTAGTACAATGTTCTCCAGGTTCAAAAACAGATGTACAGCCAACAGGTATATAAAAGTTGCTCAACACCTCTAATTATCATCAAAAGCCCAGTGAAACTGCAGCATCTCAAGTACATGAAAGAGAACAAGTGTTGATGAGGATGTGGAGAAAAGAGAAATGCTGTCCACCATTGGTGGGAGTGTAAATTGGTACAGTCATCATGGAAAAAGGAAGGAGGTGCCTCAGAAAATTAAAAATAGAACCAGCATATGACCCAGCAATCTGACGTGGGGTATATAATCCAAATAAAAGGAAATCAGGAGATATTTGCATCTCCATGTTCACTGCAGTTTTATTCGCAGTAGCCAAGATGTGGGTGTCCAGCAACAGATCGACAGAGTGAATGAAGAAAATGTGTTAATAAGTGTAATACAATAGTATATTATTCAGCCTTAAGAAAGAAATCATTTGCAACAATATGAATGAACCTGAAGGATGTTACACCATACACTATGCAAAGTAGAATGAGCCGAGTTTTTATTTTCACCAGATGTTTGCCCCAATGGTTGATTGTACTCACCCAATCAGGCTGCTCCTGCTGTCTGCACTCAGGCTTCCTAAGAGTACAAGAATTGGCCCTCGCTGCCCAAACTGAGGTTCCTGGACCAACACAAGCATCACTTGAGATCTTATTAGAATTAGGGAATCTCAGCTCCATCCCAGAGCTGAAATCAGAATCTGCTTTTTAATAGGATCTCTCGGGGTTTTTATCTACATTAAAGTTCGAGAAGCCATGTATTAGACTAACCTTCTTATCAGGGGAATAAAATTACTTATTACCACCAACCTATTTTAGTTGAACTAAGACTTATTTCAAAAGTGTTGTCTTTTGTACTCATGTAGAAAATGATCATCCCCTTCTGCACCTGATTATTATGACTTGTAATCTCTCTCTTCCAGGACACGTGCCCAAAGGTCTCATATGCCATCCTGACCAGGAGCATCTGATTTATCCACTGGGTTGCACAGTTCTCATTCAGGCAATAAATACCAATGAGCAGAATTTCCTGCAAGGTCATGGCAACAATGTTTCCTGTTTAGCCATCTCCACAAGAGGAGATTACATCGCCTCTGGACAAGTCACATTCATGGGGTTCAAGGTGAGCCAAGTGAAAATAACTCCTGAGGAATTTATTTAGAGGTGCCTCCCTAGAAGAACTGCCCCACTTCGGGTTGTGAGCTCCCTGCTGCCCTGCGTTTTACCCTTTGTTCATCTTCCTTTTCATTTTTCTTTCAACAACTCCTTTCCCTTCTGTCAGGCTGAGGGTAAAGGGACCTGATGTTTTTACACCAGAGGCCGCGCCTTGGGACTGACAATAATGTTCACAAACAAAAGTCCCCACTCAAAATTATTTCCATTTTTTTGCTGTCATGTTTATCAAACATGATCTAATTTCTAGAAAAGTGACATTAGGCCTGGCACAGTGGCCCACACCTGCAATTTCAGCCCTTTGGGAGGCCAAGGCAGGAGGATTATTTAAGGACAGGCATTCAGGACTGCCGGAACAACATAGTCAGACCTCCGTCTCTACAAAACTATTTTAAAACTTAGCTGAGCCTGGAGATGTATGCCTGTAGTGTCAGGGACTTGAGAGGCTGAGGCCGGAGAATCACCTGGGCCCAGGAGTTCGAGGTGGCAGTGAGCTATGATCCTACCACTGTACACCAGCCTGGACAACGCAGCGAGAGACTGTCTTGGTGTCCTGGGGGAAAAAAAGAAAAGGAAAGTGATATTACTGATTATTTTTCACCAAGAGAGGTAGCTATCTCTTCCGTCTTTCAAAGCCTATCTAACGTTGTGTTCTTGCCCCCAGGCAGATATCATTTTATGGGATTATGAGAAAAGGGAGCTGATCGCTCGGCTATCACTTCACAAGGGCAAAATTCAAGCTCTGGCCTTTTCACCCAATGATCTGTACTTGCTATCGCTAGGAGGCCCAGACGATGGCAGGTAACGTGCTGAACATATTTAGTTATTTTCTGCCAATTATATCTCCAGGAATATTAAGTACCCTGTGCCCTCAGGGGTTCTCTATTGGCCCATCTGTATGTGAGTGTCATGTGTTTGAGGCGATGGATGTTCCAATTACCTTGATTTGGTAATTACACTGTTTACAAACAGCAAAATATTAATATCACACGTGCTCCCCAATATGTACAACTATTCTATATTAAGTAAAAGCTTCCCAGATGATTCTAAGATCCGGCTAAATCCAGGCTCCATTCCTGCAAAAGAAAGACATCAATGTCATTGTCATCCTCATTACAGACAACAACCAAAAATTTTTTAAGCACATACAGGGGCAGGTAGGTGCTGAACATTTTAATCACACTATCTAGTTTAAGCCCCGCAACAACTCCGTAAGGTGGAAGCTTCTGTTGCCATGTGACAGAGAAGGAACTAAAGTCACCAGCTGGTAAGTGGCAGAACTGGGAGACAAACCCGGGCAATGTGACACCAGAGGTGGTGTTTTTAACTTGCCTTACCAAGACATGATCTTTGCCCTTGAGTTAATTTACAGTCAAGTTTAATAGGCAGAGGACACATACAAACAAAATTGGGGTGGGGGAGTATATTTCAGAGCATTATATGAGGAAGAGCATCCAATGCAGGACATATTCCTATGCAATGTTAAAGGAATGTCATCTGTAGGAGAAAAATAATAACACCTGAGGTTTGTGTAGGATTTTGTACTTTAGGACACTAATGTTTTCTTGCCTGGGTTTCACAGGTTTATTACCAAGGAAATTTACATTTATGTATAGTTATATATTAACAGTTCTGCTCCTATTACATAGCTAGTCAAAGAAATTTCCACAAGATTTCCTCCTTTGCTAGCCATTCACAAGCATTCACGCTTTCTCTGGCTGTCACCACTTACTGCTTTTAATAAGAAATACGTACAGAAAAAAAAAAAAAAGAAATACGTACAGAAATCTCCGATTAACATTCTTAGCTCAACCGAAAGCAGTTTTTCTCAGCCTTGAGTGCACATTGGAATCACCTGGTAAGATTTTTAAAATACTGATGCCTGGGTCTCAGGTTGGCCATTAGGCCAGTGCCAGCCCACCTGCTGCCAGACTAGGCCCTGGTGGAGAAAATGGCCCCTCAACCAATGTTAATCTGGCAAAACTATTAAATCTCTTCTGTAATTTTAAGCTCAATTTTAAGCCTATCTCAAATCTGCTTGCACAAATGTGGGGAATATTGAGAAGCTGAAAGAAAGAAGGACCAACGAACCTTGCTGTACTAGGAGAACGCAAAGTGCCCACCCCTGGACAGTCACTGTCCTGACAGGGTTGGGGCCTTGCTGATTGGTTTTGGATGGTCTGGGGTCACACCTGACCACGTGGGAAGTGCCCATAGCACTCCAACAAGCTAGTTTCTACATGACAGAGAGAAACGATGAGAAGCTGCAACCTGGAGTGGACATTCTCTAGCTTTTTCTATCTTGTAATCTGTGAAACTTTGCCTTAACGTTACCATGCTATCTGTGTTGTAATGCAACCTGATTTTTCACTAACTTTACAGTAAGGATATCTTCTGTGTGCGGACACATACAAATACCAAATTTTGCTATGTGTCATGCGCACTTTCTCCCCAAATTTTTGAAGTAAATATAAGAAAGCACATTATACCTGGGTTGTATGGGCTGGGAACTGGGGAGCCCAGCAGGCCTCCTGGGCTGCTGTATCCTCCCGCCTGGGCTCACCAGCTGCACCACTTCCCAGTGCAGAAGGATCTGGGAGTGGCCTCCACCCAGCTCAACAATCTGGGAAGGAGGTGGTGGCAGAGCTGACGAGGCAGGCCCAGCTGTGCAGGGCGAGGGCCAAGACCTGGCAGTGTGGAGGGGACTGTGACCCACCTGGCTGTCCACAAGCTGAGTGGCATCAGAAGCTCCCTCCCGCCAGCCTTGGCCACAGACCCGATGTGGCTGGGAGGGGTTCCCAGGAGAGAGAGGGGGGCGGCCTTCACAGAGCAGGAGCTGCGGGAACGTGGTGGGATTGGCACATTTACCAGGGGAGCATTAGCCTTCCCCCAGAGTGGGCCACTTTCTTGGGAGGCATTTTTCTGAAAGCTTGGGAGAAAAACAAAGATGTGTATTATACACAGGAATGCATTTTACATGGCAAAATACGGTATAGCTCATGCTTTTCAATGACTGCATGGTATTCCAGTGCTGGAATCTATTTGACCAACTCTCTGTGTCAGAGCCTTCTATCTATTATTTTCAAAATTTAAATCTGGTTTTGAAAAATTAAAGCTATGCCTGGTCATAGTTTATAAAGAAACTCTGTTGTCCTATTATGCAAAAGGATCCAAAATTCAAAGTATAAGTTTTCTGATGCCACGCCGCCTATCCCCCTCACCTCTATCCACACTCCAGAGGCACTTGAATTTTTTGTCTGGCTTTATTGAGATATATTTCGCATGCCCTAAAACCTAGCCATTTAAAACAAATGAATGGGCTCTGTGGCTACGGCGCCGGTCACATATACTAGAGCTGGCAGGTTCGGATCAAGCCTGGGACTGCCAAACAACAATGATGTCTGCAACCAAAAAAAAATAGCTGGGTGTTGTGGCGGGCGCCTCCCAGCTACTTGGGAGGCTGAGGCAAGAGAATCACTTGAGTCCAAGAGTTGGAGGTTGCTGTGAGCTGTGATGCCACCGGACTCTACCCAGGGTGACAGCTTGAGGCTCTGTCTCAAAAAAAGAAGAGAGGTTTTAGTGTATTCACAGAACTTATAACCATGACCACAATCAATTTTAAAACATTTTCAACACCTCCCCCCAAAATAACTCATACCCATTAGCAGTAACTCCCCATCCCTCCTTCTCCCATCCTGCGGTAACCGCTAATCTGCTTTCTGTTTCTATAGAGTTGCCTGTTGTAGACATTTCCATATACAGAATCATACAAGTCACCTTTTGTGACTGGATTCATTCACTTAGCATGATGTTTTCAAAGTTTATCCATCTGTGGCATCTATTAGTACTTTATTTTTTTATTGTCAAATAATATTCTATTATATGTATACCCCACATTTTCTTTACCCATGAATCAGTTGATGGACTTTTGGGTCTTTTTTACTTTTAAGCTATTATTAACAGTGTGTTTCAAACACTCACGTCTTAAGAGTTTGTGTGGACATATGTTGCCATTTCTCTTGGATATGAGGCACTTGGTTTTAACAGTAGTTGATTTTTGATTCATCATCTAGTTATTATTTCAACTTTTTAAGTGCTTCATTTCTCACTTTTTCCACTTAAGGTGGTATCTGTCAATTTCCCACTATGAAAGAGAAAGCATTTATGGCTCCTGTTTCCCATTCCTAGGGATCTTGGTTATACCTTAGTTTTAGACCACCTGTCATAATACATTCTATAAGTAAAGTTAGGAAGTAAAGATAAGCATGTTTTTACATTAACAAGGTTTGCAACATTTTCATTCCTTTTTCGTGAATATTATAATTCAAATGCTTAACATAATACTTCCTCCCCAGCATTTTAACTACTATTAACTAAAAACACTATTTGGTTTAGGACTAAGTTGTATTATTGTACCCCCAGAAAAGGAAATGGTACCATAAGGCAGCACTTCTCCAAGGGTGGTCCCTGGACCAGCAGCACCCACATCACTTGGACTTGTTAAGAAAAGCAAATTCCAGGCCAGGCTCGTTAGCTCATGCCTATTCCCAGCACTCTGGGAGGCCAAGGTGGTGGATTGCCTGAGCTCACAGGTTCCAGACCAGCCTGAACAAGAGCGAAGCCCTGTCTCTAAAACTAGCCAGGTGTGGTGGCAGGAGCCTATAGTGCCAGCTACTTGGGAGGCTGAGGCAAGATAATTGCTTGAGCCCAAGAGTTTGAGCTTGCTGTGAACTGTGACTCCATGGCATTCTACTGAGGGTGACAAAATGAGACTCTGTCCCCCCAAAAAAAATAAAAATAAAAAAGCAAATTCTCAGATCCCACGTAGTGAATCAGAAACGCTAGCAGTCTCTGTTTTAATAATTCTGATTCTGACTTGGATGCATGTTCAAATTTGAGAATTCTGCTTTAGGATGTCCTCTTTATTGCATTCTTAAAAAAAAAAAAAAAAACAAACAAGAATATTTCCCCAGAGAACATTTTTATTTCAGATAAATGAGTGGTAAACATTAAAGCCTTACATGCCTGAAACTGTCTTGATTTTTAGCATCAGACCTTACTGATGGGCTCACTGTTTTCTAGCCTCATAATCATGTTCCTTGAAAACTTTTAAAAGGGTGACCCATTTGTCTTCTAATATCTAGTGTATTGATTGAGTAGATGCCGGGGGCAGGAGGAAGGTCAGTGTCATTTTGTTGTTAATTTTTAAATAGACCTGTTTCGGTTTTTCTTTCTAGAACTACCAAAATAATTGTTTCCTATTTGGAAAGCCTGCTTTCCCCTGATTTTTATTATTTTCGCACCTCTTGTCTCGGCAGTGTAGTGGTATGGAGCATAGCCAAGAGAGATGCCATTTGCGGCAGCCCTGCAGCCGGCCTCAGTGTCGGGAATGCCACCTCGGTGGTCTTCTCCAAGTGCCGAGATGAGATGTTTGTGACTGCTGGCAAGTATGTGTCTGTCGTCATAGTTCTCAGAACTCGTAACTCACTATATTTCCTTGAACAGGAAAACATGGTCATTCCAAACTGGAGAAACACGCCTTTATTCTTGGATAGGTACCTTTCATCATAATTTTCATGATCACAGTTATTGTAAGTTATTTTTGCTGAAGGTAATATATTAAATTCGGTTATTTAAAAATTCTGTCACTTACCACTGAAAAGATTCTGCTTACTTGCTAAACTCATCTCAAGCTCTTGCTGGTTACTAAAAACACATATCTTCGATCAGTGCTCACAAAGTAATTTACACAATTGCAGATTCACGTCCTGGTTAATGTTTCTTACCACCCACTCTTGGTTTAGGCCTCATGAAATGATAGTTTCAAATTAACTGTGCCAGGGAGTTTTAGATGGGGTCCTCAAACTACGGCCCGCGGGCCACATGCTTCGGTGTGAATTGTATTTGTTCCCGTTTTGTTTTTTACTTCAAAATAAGATATGTGCAGTGTCCATAGGAATTTGTTCATAGTTTTTTTTTTTAAACTATAGTCTGGCCCCCCAACTGTCTGAGGGACAGTGAATTGGGCCCTTGTTTAAAAAGTGCATTTGTTCCATGGCTAACTATGAGTGTATTCATTCATTTAGAGGCCATGAAACTAACCATCAGGAAAGCCAGCCCCCACCAAGCAGTTTTAGTAGAACAACACTCTCATATAGTAATGCAGCTGACCAAGTCCTACTCTATCTGCCCAGGCTGCTGGTGACCGTGAAGCTCTTCATCTCCCTTCAGGTTTGCAGAGTGGTTTGACTAAGCCTTTAATTTATGGGGCTCTTTCTCCCACCGCCCCCCCAATCTGCTTAAGCAGCAGGCATTGGTCCATTCTAAAGCCCATGGATAACATTTCCTGGGAGATCATCAAAACTTGAATTTTGGGGTGGCGCCTGTGGCTCAAAGGAGTAGGGCACCAGCTCCATATGCTGGAGGTAGCAGGTTCAAACCCAGCTCCCAGCCAAAAACCACAAAACAACAAACAAACAAACAAAAACTTGAATTTTTCACCAAAAAGATTTTTAGGACAATTCATAGACTAAAGCTGCTTCAATTTCATGTAACACTAATAGCTGAGTTATTATTCCACTATTTTGTACCCATGAGATGTCCTACAAATTCCAGCATTTCAGCATCTAAATGACATCTACCAGGAAAATCATGGAATAGCTTTTTTTTTTAATTTGGGAAGTACTTTCAAAATATTTATTGAGCTGGGCTTAGTGGCTCACACCTGTAATCCTAGCCTTGTGGGAGGCTGAGGCAGGAGGATCCCTCCAGCCCAAGAGTTCAAGACCAGCCTGAGCAAGAGTGAGACCCTATTTCTACTAAAAACAGAAAAATTTAGCCAGGCGTTATGGCACATGCCTGTAGTCCCAGCTTGGGAGGCAAGCTGTGATACCACAGCACTCTATCCAGGGTGACAGCTTGAGGCTCTCTCTCAAAAAAAAAAAAAAAAAAAAAATTATATGTATATATATATATAAATAAATATGTGTGTGTATTTATTGTGTGTAATTCTAGGAGCTAAAAAACAAAAGAGGAAAAACCAAACTTGATGTGCTTTTAATCTTTTCAGCCTAAGATATTAGCTGAAGCCTTCACTTATGAGGTTGACCCTGACATTTTTATACAATTACAAATTCAGATGAATTCAACATACAATGATTATATGCAAACTGAGAGAGGATGCCCAAGAAGGGTGAGGTCTAGGAGAACAGGTCTTCTCAAGGGGACCACAAGGATACACCTGCAGGGTTCTCTCCATGGTGACTCAGCCCTTAGGAATTTGTAAACTTAACTTCCTGAAACTTGGAAATTTCCAAGTTCTGTGAAATCCTGTGGTTCTGTAGGGGCTGGAATAGCGTCTCCCACTTGATTCAAACTGGCCAATGTGAAGGGTACCTATGAGGTGGAACTTTTTGGCTGTCGATAAAAAGGGAAAGATTAAGCTAGACGGGGAGCGCGGTCATTTGGAATTCTTCTATGCCATAAGCTCCCAGCTGGTGAATAAAGCCCTTCCTCTTATAAACGTGGTGTTTGGGTGCTCTTTCTCTCCTTTGGGCCTCGTCTTCCTGCAACAAAACCACATGTCAAGTCTTGTGTTAGGCGCTATCTTTGTTTAACCTTTAGTTGCTTAGTCTCATTTCTCCTGCCCAAAGTGCTGGGATTACAGGTGTGAGCAACTGCACCCAGCCCTGATTATGATTTTTTTTTTCTGGTAGTGGGACAATTCGAGTATGGGAACTAGATCTTCCAAACAGAAAAATCCGGCCAACTGAATGCCAAACAGGACAGATGAAAAGAATAGTCATGAGTGTTGGAGTAAGTATTACATTAAGTAACTCTGAAATGTATTCCTGTTAACAATACTGACCAGGGGTGTCTGCGTGTGTGTGTGTGTACATTGGGCTGGAGATAGGAAGGTGAGGCATGGACACATGGCAGGTGGATGGAGGAAGCACTGGAGAGGGAGAGTCTCATCTCTGGAGCTCCCTTAGGACTGAGGGAGGCACTGCCCAGACACAGCAGGTAGGTCTTGTTTGCTGGGATCTGGACTGTCACAGACACCAATGCCTGCCTGACCTGGAGTAAAGCAGTATAGCCAGGTGGCACTCAGAGCCCACAGCACATCCTTATGCCACTGATATTATTTCTGCCACAGGAAATAAAGTTTCTTACAACGAAACTCATTGTTGAAGTGGAGTTTCTTTCATAAAGAGAAGTTACTAATACATGTGGGTTTTTTTACTTAATATTAGTGCACTTTCGTCTGGTGTCCTCTCTCCCTCTCGAGGGGGACACTTTCCCAATCTCTGTGCGAAAGGCAATGCTTCATTTCAAATAGATTGTGTTTTGTTTCTCTGCTGAAAAAGAACTATATGCATATTTAATGTGGATTCATGCATTCATAGATGCAAGTTGAGTATCCCTTATCCAAAGTGCTTGGGACCAGAAATGTTTTGAATTTTGGATTTTTTTCAGACTTTGGAAGATTTGCATTCTACTTATCAGTTTGGCATCCCTAATCCAAAAATCTGAAATCTGAAAATGCTTAGTATTTCCTTGGAGTGTCACATTGGCACACAAGAAGTTTCAGATTTCCAAGCATTTCCGATTTTGGAATTTCATATCAGGGACACTTGATCTATGTAACTTCATCCTTCATTGATTTATTCCTCTCATTTAGTGTCTGATCATTTTGTGACTATAGACTTTGGAAAATGTGATATAAAGGGAACGCATATCCTCTTTGAAGGAGCACTCCTTCATCTGAGGACCCTTTGGAGGTGTCTCAGGAGTCAGAATCATAAAGTATGCTTGTGAACACCAGACACAAATAAACCTCAGGTGACATGGACAGGCTCATTGCCTCCAGTTCTATGAGTGGCCTCCCAGAGCTGTAATGACCCACCTTGCAGTCTGGGGAAACAGAAGCAGCCATGAACATCTTTGTAAGCTTCATGGCATTTCAGAAAAAGCTCTTCCCATTCCTGATCAGGGGCTCGTGAACATCCCCAAGGAAACCCAGATCTTCAGATTTCTCTTTCCTTCTCTCCCAGATGGCCGACGACGATAGCTTTTTCTACCTTGGCACCACAACTGGAGATATTCTAAAAATGAACCCCAGGACAAAACTGCTCGCAGACACGGGGCCTGCGAAGGAAAAATTCAGTTTGGTGAGTTGAGACCATCAAGGTCTGTACTGCCCGGAGCACAGACTTTAGTTAAGAACAAGTGTAGGGAGAAGGAAAAAGTCAGCAATGGACCCCAGGCCACCCCTAAGTCTGGAAGGTGCACCGGATAGTTCTGCAGCTCTCATCTCTGGTTTTCATTCAGCACAAAGACATTTCTACATGTCCTAAATTAGAGAATCAGAACCACACTTCTTTTCACCCACTTCAAAGCCTAGGGCCTGTTGCTTTGTGATTTGAAACCACATTGATTCCAGCCTTGTTGCCATAGGGAAGAGAAGTCTGCTCTTTGATCTATAAGACTATATACTGTATATAATTTTTTTTCAATTCTGATACCTAGGTCTTAGATTTCAGCCTCAACTGGTGTTATAAGCCATGAATAAGATATAGCAATAGCCAGTCGTTTATATTTACAGAATTCCTAACAATTCTGGTTCATAGACCCGTGAGAGACTTTGGTACTCCAACCAAACTAAAAAGCCTACCCTCAAAGGATAATTCTGTATAGTAAGTGCTGCTATTTCCAGCACCCTAGAAAGTTACCATGACTGTTTCTACTAAACTTTGGATTTGAAAGCTTGTGCTAGGTTCTGCACCTGCCGATCTCATTTCTGATAACAGAACAGATGGTTCTAACTAAGCTTAGATACTTTTCCACTCAGCAGATATTCTCACGAAACTTTGAAATGTTGCACTGTGTTCCTGGGGAAATGTCAGAGTTTTCTTAATCACGTAATCATTTAATATTCAAACTTTTAAAGAGATCTATAAAAAGAGGGGGAAAGCTACACTAGAGGTAGAGAAGAGTTTAGAGATAATTCCACGGGAGATTGAAGGGTAGCTTTTCAAGTGCAGTTTTTTAAATCATTTTTAGGAGAGGAACTCCAACATATTAAACAGATAAAAGCAAAATGGATCAGGTTAAAGGGAAGCAAGGCTTATAGCCCTGCCAGTTCCCAACTCTGAGATGGCTCCAAAGGGCACAGTAGAACACTACTTAAAAATCACTGGTCTGGCCAGGCGCAGTGGCTCATGCCTGGAATCCCAGTACTGTGGGAAGCTGAGGCGGGAGGATTGCTTGAGCTCAGGAGTTCAAGGCTTGTCTCAGCAAGAGAGAGACCCCCAACTCATGAAAAAAATGGAAAAATCCAGTTGAGCGCTGCAGCGAGCACCTATAATCCCAGCGGCTTCGGAGGCTGAGGCAGCAGGACGCCCACAGCCCAAGTCTGAGGTTGCAGTGAGTTACGACGCCATTGCACTCTGCTCAGGACATAGGGTAGAACTCTGTCTCGACAAACGAACAAACAAACATTACTGCTCTGGCCAGGAGCAATGGCTCATGCCTGTAATCCTAGCATTCTGGGAGGCGAAAGCAGGTGGGTCACTTGAGTTTACAAGTTTGAGACCAGCCTGAACAAGAGCTAGCCCCCATCCCTATTAAAAATGAAAAACTGAGGCAAGAGAATCACTTGAGCCCTAGATTTTGAGGTTGCTGTCAGCTATGACACCGTGGCACTCTATCAAGGGTGACAAAGTGAGAGTCATAAAATAAAGCAAAATAAAATAAAATAATTACTGCTCTGGATACTCTTTACCTTCTCAATACTATGTGCCTCTCCAGCAAAGATGCTGGCCTTCTTAGTGTGTATCACACCTTTGACATTTAACACCTCCTACAGATGCCTTAATTGCTACCCATTCAGGTCTGGTGGTACATGGGCAATGGCCTCAAGACAACTTTTACATGGGTGGAAAGAAAATAATGCTTGTGGAATGAAGGTATAGTGGGTTCCACTGGAGACATCTGGTGATCTTGAGCAGTTACCCATTTTGGAAATCTACTTAAATATTTGCTCTACAGTTAAAATGATAAAGAATTGAAATGGGTTTAAAGTTGACCTATAGAGCAAATGGCACTAAAATGAAGATGATGATGGTGATAACTAATAAAGAACATTTTGTGCAAGATCTGTATAAAGAAAACCATAAAACTCTGATGAAAGAAATCAAAGAAGAACTAAATAAATGGAGATATGTTTCATGTTCATACATAGGAAGACTCAATGTTAAGGGGTCAGTTCTTCCCAATTTAATGGACCCACATCAAAATCCCAGCAAGTTATTTTGTAGAACTTGATGAACTGACTCTAAGGTTTATAAGGAGAGGGGCAGGATTCAGATAGGCATCACAAATTAAAGAAAAAGACCCAGAATAGACAATGCAAAATTGAAGAAGGATAAACTTGAAGAAGTGATACTTCCTGACTTCCTGACATAAAGCTAAAGAAATCAAAACAGCATTGTGTTGGTGAAAGAATAAACAAAGAGATCAATAGAACAGAATAAAGAGCCCAGATAGACCCACATAAATATAGTCAACTCATCTTTGATAAAGGAGCAAAGGCAATCCAATGGAAAATAGTCTTTTTAACAAATGGTGCTGAAACTTTCGAACATTCATATGTAAAACAATTGAATCTGGACCCATATCTTCTACTTTCAAAAAAATTAATTCAAACTGGATCACCAATCTAAATGTAAAACACAAACTATAAAACTCCCAGAAGATGCTCTATGGTTAAAATGATAAAGAAGTGTAATGGGTTTATAGTTAATCTATCAAGCGCAGTGCCCAGAGCTCAGTGAGTGAGGTGCCGGTCACATACACCAAGGCTGGCGGGTTCGAGTCTGGGCTGAGCCCTGCTAAACAACAATGCAACTGCAGCAAAAAAATAGCCAGGCATTTTGGTGGGTACCTGTAGTTCCAGCTACTTGGGAGGCTGAGGCAAGAGAATCACTTAAGCCCAAGAGTTTGAGGTTCCTGTGAGCTGTGATGCTATGGTACTCTACTGAGAGCAACATAGTGAGACTCTGTCTCAAAAAAAAAAAAAAAAAAAAAAACTCCTAGAAGATAACATAGGAGAAAATCTAGATGACTTAAGGTTTGGTGATAACCTTTTAGATATAATAACAAAAGTGTGAAGTCTGGAAGTGTGATACCTCCTTATTTGTTTTTATCTCTGAGTAATTTCTTGGCTATTTGAAGTTTTTTCTGTTTCCATATAAAATGAAGTAGTAGTTTTTCCAGATCTTTAAAGTATGAGAGAGATACTTTAATAGGGATTGCATTAAATCTATAGATTGCTTTGGGAAATATAGACATTTTAACAATGTTGATCAGAAATAAAAACAATCAGTAGGTATCATGCTTCTAGACTTAAGACTATACTATAAATCTATAGTGATCAAAACAGCATGATACTGGCACAAAAATAGAGAGGTAGATGTATGGAACAGAATTGAGAACCCAGAGATAAACCCAGACACTTACCGTCATTTGATCTTTGATAAGCCTGCCAAAAATATAAATTAGGGGAAAGATTCCTTATTTAACAAATGTTGCTGGGTGAAGTGGCTGACGACTTGTAGAAGACTGAAATTGGACCTACACTTTTCTCCTCTAACAAAAATTGACTCTCACTGGTTAAAGAAATTAAACTTAAGACATGAAACTATAAAAATTCTTGGAGAGAGTGCAGGGAAAACACTTGAAAAAATTGGCCTGGGAGAATGCTTTATGAGGAGGACCCCCAGGACAATTGAAGCAACATCAAAAATACATTACTGGGATCTGATCAAACTAAAAAGCTCTGCACAGCCAAGAACACAGTAATTAAAGCAAGTAGACAGCCCTCAGAATGGGAGAGGATTTTTGCAGGTTGTATTTCTGACAAAGGTCTAATAACCAGAATCTACAGAGAACTCAAACTTATTAATAAGAAAAGAACAAGTGATCCCATTTCATTGTGGGCAAGAGACACTAACAGAAGCCTCTCTGAAGAAGACAGATGCACGGTCTACAGAAACATGAAAAAATGCTCATCATCTTTAGTCATCAGAGAAATGCAAACCAAAACTACTTTGAGATATCATCTAACTCCAGTAAGAGTATCCCTCACCACAAAATCCCCAAACTACAGATGTTGGTGTGGATGTGGAGAAAAGGGAACACTTCTGCACTGCTGGTGGGAATGCAAGCTAGTACATTCCTTTTGGAAAGAAGTTTGGAGAACACTCAGGGATCTAAATGTGGACCTGCTGTTTGATCCTGCAATTCCTCTACTAGGTATATATCCAAAAAACCAAAAATCACTTGGCAACAAAGATATTTGCACCAGATTGTTCATTGCAGCTCAATTCTTAATTGCCAAGTCCTGAAAGAAGCCCAAGTGCACATCGATCCATGAATGGGTTAATAAATTATGGTATATGTATACCATGGAATACTTTGCAACATTTAAAAAAGATGGAGACTGTGGCTCTTTTATGTTTACATGGATGGAGCTAGAAAATATTCTTCTTAGTAAAGTATCTCAGGAATGGAAAAAAAAATATTCGATGTACTCAGTACTACTATAAAACCAATTTATAATCACTTACGCTTTCATATAAGAGATGAATCACAACTATCGCCCAGGATGAAGGAGGGAAGGGGAGCAGTTGGGAAGGGAGGAGGGTGGTTCAACAGAGGGAGGGTTAATGGTGGGACCACACCTATGGAGCATATTGCAAGGGTACAAGTCAAATCTGTCAAGTTTTGAACACAAATGTCTTAACACTGTGATTAAGTAAATGAGATGAAAACTATGTTAATTAGTAGGATGTAAACACTCTAATTTGTACAAATAATCAACACATTGAATCCCACAAAGGCATACATGTATTCATGATCTACGTATATATGGCTTAATTAAAAAAAAAAAGAACCACCCTTTAGATGGCCCCACACTGGGACACAAATGACTGGACCTTTTTTAACCTTTCTTATTTGGTCATCAGGTATGGATTTCCCTGGAAAAGCCATGGCCCTGAGTGGGAAATTACTGTGAAATTATTTGGTTGTTCTAAATATTGGTCTTATTTTTAAAAAGAATCTATTTTGTAGTATACTTACTGAAATATTTTTTAATATAATTATATCTTATATGAAATTAGGATAAAGTGAAAAAAAAAAAAAAAGACCAAAGCCAAACTTCAAGTGGTTTCACATGACCAAAGATGGGACAATTTGACAACTTTATATTATCCCCCCCCACCCAGACTACAGAGTATGGAAACACCTAAAATATATATGTATAAGTTCATAATAACATTTTCAAACAGCATCACAGTCAAGTAATTTACTGGGTACCCATATATTACAACTATTTTGAAAATAAATAAAAGCCCTTAAAAAAAAAGTGTGATCTGTGAAAGAAAGAATTGGTAAGTTAGACTTCATTTGTTTTTGTTTTTGTTTTTTGTTTTGAGACAGTCCCACTCTCCTGCCTTGGGTAGAGTGCCATGGCCTCATAGCTGACAGTAACCTCAAACTCCTGTGCTCAAGCGATCCCCTTGTCTCAGCCTTCCTAGCTGGGACTATAGGGACCCACCACAATGCCTGGCTAGTTTCTCTATTTTTATAAGAGATGGGTTTTCACTCTGGCTCAGGATGGTCTAACCTTCTGAGCTCAAGTAATCTATCCCCGTTAGCCTCCCAGACAGCTAGGATTGCAGCATGAGCCACCACATCCAGCCTAAGCTGGATATCATTAAAATTAAAAATTTCTGCTCCTAAAAGGATGCTTTTAAGATAATAAAAAGTAAATAAACAGTGGGAGAAAATATTTGCAAAAGTTATATCTGAATAAGAACTGTTACCCAAAAAACTCTTAAAACTCAATCAAAAAACAAACAACACAACTTAAACACGGGCCAAAACCCAGCCAGGCATGGTGGCTCATGCCTGTAATCCTAGCACTCTGGGAGGTCAAGGCAAGTGGATCCATTGAGCTCAGGATTTCAAAACCAGCCCAAGCAAGAATGAAACCCTGTCTCTACTAAAAATAGAAAAAAAAAAAAAGGACCAAAAACCTTAGCTGGCATCTCACCAAAGAAGAAACACAGATGGCAAATAAGCATAAGAAAAGATGTTCCATATCGTGTATGTCATCAGGGAAATGCAAATCAAAACAACAATGAGATACCACTACATACCTTTTAGAATTGCCGGACTCCAGAACACAGACAACATCAAATGCTGACAAGGATGTGGAGCAGTAGGAACTATTACTCATTGCCGATGGGAATGCACAACAGGATCACCACTCCGGAAAACGGTTTGGTAGTATCCTATACAATTAAACATATTCTTCACATACAATTCAGCAATGGTGCTCCTTGGCATTTACCCAAAGGAGCTGAAAACTTAAGTCCACACAGAAGCCTGCACACAGATGTTTACAGATGCTTTGTTCAAAACTACCAAAACTTGGAAGCAACCAAGATGTCCTTGAGTAGGTAAGTGGATAAACTGTAGTACACCCAGAAAGTGGAATACTATTTACTGCTAAAAAGAAAGAGCTATCAACTCATGAAAAGACAAGAAGGAAACTTAAATGCACAGTACTGAGTGAAAGAAGCCAGTCTGAAAAGACTGTGTATTGTATGATCCCAACGGTATGACATTCTGGAAAAGGTAAAAATCATAGAGACATTGGAAAGATCAGTGGTTGCCATGGGTGAGCAGGGAGGGAGGAATGACTAGGTGGAGCTCAAACGACTCTTAGGACAGGGAAACTACTCTGTATAATACGAAAATGTTAAATGCATGTCATTAATTTGTCCAAACCCATAAAAAGTACCACACCGGCCCTAATGTACACTATGGGTTTTGGGTGATAATGATGCTTCAATGTAGGTTCATGCCCATCTGGTGATAAATTAATACCCTTGGTGGGGGAGATTGATAATGGAAGATGCTCTGCATGTGTGGGGAGGCAGTTTTTGAGAAATCTCTGTACCATCTGTTTAATTTTTCTGTGAACCTAAAACTGCTCTAAAAATTAGTCTATTAAAAACTAAAAAAGAAGGTTTGGTGCCTGTGGCTCAACAGGCTAAGGCACCAACCACATACACCTGAACTGGCGGATTCGAATCCAGCCCAGACCCGCCAAACAACAATGACGGCTGCAACCAAAAAATGGCCGGGCATTGTGGTCCCAGCTACTTGGGAGGTGGAGGCGGGAGAATCACTTAAGCCCAGGAATTGGATGTTGCTGTGAGCTGTGATGCTACAGCACTCTATCCAAAGTGACAGCTTGAAGCTCTGTCTCAAAAAAAAAAAGACATTCCCAAGAAATGCTGATGTGTCAGGCATGGGGCATTTCCTTGCATTATTGCATTTGCTCTTCACAACAGTCTACTGAGATAGGTACCATTTTCATCCCTGCTTTACAGATGAGGAAACTGAGGCACATACCATCTGGCTGGCAAACAGTAGAGCTGAGATTTTGATCCAGGCAGACTGGCTCCAGAACGTGTGCTCTTGGATGACATTGCCTATAGTTTTTTGAAAGTTTAATTAGAAATCTCACATATATAATTAACAGGCTCTGTGGAATTCTTTATCCCTGACTTCCCCAAGTCCAAACAGATGCTAAGAATATTCACTCCAATAGCCGGGCGCTGTGGCGGGCGCCTGTAGTCCCAGCTACTAGGGAGGCTGAGGCAAGAGAATCGCTTAAGCCCAAGAGCTGGAGGTTGCTGTGAGCAGTGTGACGCCACGGCACTCTACCCAGGGCGATAAAGTGA
>CAUYON010115136.1:0-22183 GCA_963573935.1 Arctocebus calabarensis | reverse complement strand
TTCTTCTTGCTAAAGTACATCTTTTTTTTTTGAGACAGAGCCTCAAGCTGTCACCCTGAATAGAGTGTTGTGGCATCACAGTTCACAGCAACCTCCAATTCCTGGGCTCAAGCGAGTCTCCTGCCTCTGCCTCCCAAGTAGCTGGGACTACAGGTGCCTGCCACAACGCCCGGCCATTTTTTTGGTTGCAGCCATCATTGTTGTTTGGCGGGCCCGGACTGGATTCGAACCCACCAGCTCAGGTGTACATGGCTGGCGCCTTAGCCCATTGAGCCACAGGCGCCGAGCCACTAAAGTACACCTTTAACAGTTCTTTCTTTAAGGGTTTATAGACAGCAAAAATTTAGTCTTTGTATATCAAAAAATGGCTCTACTGCACTTGAATGATCATTTGGCCAAGAACAAAATTCTAGGTTAAAAGTTATTTTTCCTGGCTTGGCGCCTGTGGCTCAGCGGGCTAAGGCACCAGTCACGTGCACCTGAGCTTATGGGTTCGAATCCAGCCCGGACTCGCCAAACAACAATGGTGGCTGCAACCAAAAAATGGCTGGGCATTGTGGCAGACGCCTGTAGTACCAGCTACTTGGGAGGCAGGAGCAGGAGACTCCCTTGAGCCCAGGAATTGGAGGTTGCTGTGAGCTGTGATGCCACGGCACTCTATCCAGGGTGACAGCTTGAGGCTCTGTCTCAAAAAAAAAAAAAGTTATTTTTCCTCATAACTTTAAAGATATTGCTCCATTGTTCTTCGGTTGATAACAAACCTGATATTAACCTGTCTTTGTTTTGCGTAGTTTCCAGTAATTATAAATGTTTTCTTCTTTCCTAGGCATTTTGCAGATTCTCTAGAATGTATCCAGGTATAAATCTATTTATATTTATCCTGCTCACCTCCACAGTTTATGCTCTGAACCTCTTGGGTACTCAGAAAGTGAGGAAAATTTTCACTATGTTTAGTATTTATTCTTTAATTTCAGAAGTCATAGGAAACATACATTATAAGTTCTCAATCTTAAATTCCCTTTCACATTTTCCATTTCTTCAGTTCCCTGAGCTATGTCCTAAAGTAATACTCAGTATTATCTTTGACTTACAAATTCTTCATATCACTAATCTCTTTTTTCAATATGTCATGTATTGCACTAATACAGGTTTTTTAAATTTCTGTGACAATATATTCATTCCTAAGGTTTCTAATGGGTTTGCTTTTATCAATAAATGTCCACAGTTAATATTCACCTATTTTATCTAACAACTTCTCCTTTTTGCTTTATAGCTATTCTTCCCTTTGGGGAGTTTAAATTCATTTATTTAAAAGTCCTTTTCAGAAAAATGGCTTTTTTTTTTTTTTTCTCATCTCAGAAGTAAATTCTGTCATTTGTGGAATGTGCTATTATTTTATGACTTTTTTTCCTTATGATCTTTGATATTTTACTTTGCAAACTTATTTTGAGGTTGAGTTTCTTATCTTTTAGTTTTGTACTTTCCATGTCTCATGCCATGTTTACTAGTTCAATGTTTACTCACTGTTGTCCCCCTTTAGGGGCCTTTTTGAGAGTCGTAAAGTTCTCATTCTTCAATAATCATCACCTATCAACAATAACCTTGAATGCAAACAGATTAAATTCCCCAAATAAAAGATACAGACTGGTCAAATTGATTAAAAAACAAGACCCAATTTTATGCTGCCCATAAGAAATTTACTTCGCTTATAAAGACAAACATAGACTAAAAGTGAAAAGATGGAAAAAAGGTCTCTCACGCAAATAGAAACAAAAAGCCAGCAAGAGCAGGTATACTTATACAGATAAAACAGATTTTATGTCAAAACTACAAAAAAGATAATGATAATGGGATCAATTCAGTAAGAAAGATAAAATAATTGCAAATACATATGCAGTCAATACCAGAGCATCCTTATATAAAAAGCAGCTGTTACCAGATCTAAAGGAAGAGCTAGACCCCACAATCATATGTGGGGACTCTAACATCCCACTCTCAGCCCTGAAGAGATCATCTAGACAGAAAATCAACAGAGAAGCATCAAATTTGAATTGCACTTTACACCAAATGGAGCCAACAGATTATTTATGAACACTTAATCCACCAGTCACAGATTACACATTCTTTTCACCAGTACATGAAACATTCTCCCGGACAGACCATGTTAAGCCAAAAAACAATTATCAACAAATTTTTAAAACCTGAAATAATATCTAATATCTCTTTGGACCACAATGGAATAAAATTAGGAATCAATAACAAGGGGTCTTTTTGAAACTGGGTAGCTACACAGAAATTAAATAATATGCTACAGAATAACCACCAGGCCAAAGGAGAAATTAAGAAAGAAATTTTAAAATGTCTTAAAACAAATGAAAATGGAAACACAATATGCCAAAATCTATGGAAGATATCATTTGCAGGATTAGTACAGAAGTTTACAGAAATAAGCACCTATACCAAAAAAGTGAAAGGATTTCAAACAAACAACCTAATGATACATCTCAAGGAACCAGATAAGCAAAAACAAACCAAACCCAAAATTAGATATTTAAGATCACTGCAGAAATAAAATTGAAACCAGTACAAATGAACAAATAACACAAGAGATCAACAAAACAAAAAGTTTATTGTTTGAAAAGATAAACAAAATTAAAAACTCATTAGCTAGACTAACCAAGAAAAAACAAACTGTAACCAGAAAAGAAAAAGGAGACATAGTAACTGATACCAGAGAAATACAAAGGATCATTAGAGACTATTATGAATAACTATATGCCAACAAACAGTAAAAAGTTAGTGGAAAAATTGGAAAAATGAATAAATTTCTGGATACATACAATCTACCAAAATTGAAACAAAAAACAGAACACTTAGACCAATTACAAGTAATGAGATTGAATCAATAATAAAAAATCTATCTAAGTCCAGGACTGGATAGCTTCAATACAGAATCTCCCAACTATTTAAAGATAAACTAATATGAATTCTTCTTCTTCAGCTCTTCCAGAAAACTGAAAGGGAGAAAATTCATCCAAACTCATTCTACAAGGACAGCATTGCACTGATACTAAAACCACACAGGGATTCAATAGAGAAAGAAAAAGAAAACATAGGCCAATATTCCTGATGAACACAGATGCAAAAATCCTCAACAAAATAAATATTAACAAACCAAATTTAGCAGCACATTAAAAACATTATCCAAAGACTATACTTTCAGGGATCATTTCTACAGTTCGTTACTAGAGAAGTCTCTCTGAATGTGTAGAGCACGGGAAACTAGGAGCAGGAGGTGCAGCGTTCTTTCCTCTTGGTGCTGCTTTGCTACAGATGCCACCTGCCATTGACAATCGTTCTTCTCTCCCTTTGGGAGGGTAAGAGGGAGAGAACGTAGTCTGAGTGGTTCCAGTTAAAAAAAAAAAAAAAAACATGATCCAGACAGGGCCTAGGGGAGTGTAGGTTGCCTCCTATGGCTAAGTGGCAGCTCGAGTGGGAAATCGAGGCTGCCCAGGTTAAGAAATGGGTTGGAATTGTGTGCATGTGAGTGCTTGGGAGATTGACTGAGACAGGTAACAATAGGTGGGGTTTTGGCCCACCCCCCCAATTCACGGGGTGAATCGAATATGTGAGTGTGCCCTTCTTCCCTGCTCCAACTTTGCCCCCTGGCTATTCTGAGAGAAACTGGAAGTTCCAGGTTCTTTTTTTTTTTTTTTTTTCAATTTTGTCATTTGTAGTGTCTTTGGCAGTGGCCACCTGGGTCTTGGGGGAAAATGAAAACACATAAGAAAGGATGTTTTTGTAGTTTTGTTACAGGAATTTCTTCAGTGAGTCTTTGGTCTCAGGAATTTGATCATTGAGCTAGTAGGGCCACAGATCAGTGATAAAATGGGATTTTGTTGGACTGAGGGGCATGCAGAGGGAGTGGAGGATCCCAGAGCTATTGGCAGAGGGATCATGCCTTGGAAAGTGTTGCAGATCAGACAGTCCAGTGAGCTCTGGATGGCCCTTGGAAATCTGGGGGAGAGAGTATAAATCTCAGGCTGGATGGGGCTGTATCCACATCAGCAACAGGTCTCTAAGGTGAACAGCCTCTGGAAGTGGGGAGGCAGCCCAGGCTGGAAGTTTCCTGCATGAGTCCTTTGTCTAGGGGTAAATAATTGGCCCTGAGAGATATTTTGGCAAGGATTTCGTAGATGGAAAAATACCTTCATCAACTGAATGGGTGTTCTAGAGAATGAATGAATGCAGCCCCTCACCTTGGACAAGGTTATTAGGTCTTTGCAACAGTTTTTGTCTGGGGAGGAGACTAGGGTGTGTGCTCCTTAGTCAGGTTGGAGCCATCCAAAGTGTTTGGGACTCCTTTGTTGAAGACCTTGCCAGGGCTCAGAGGTCAGGGCCTGCAACACGTTTGTGGCTGGAGATGGGAGTCTGATATCTGAGCTAACCTGAGCTGAAAAATGGGAGTTCTCTGTCCAGCCCTGAGTGGGAAAATTCTGTATCAATGTCATATCTCATAAAATGTCTCTCATTTGTAAAATGTAATAATTTGATTGTTTAAATGATTGGGGAAACTGAGTCTTTCTCAAAGAATAAGATTCTTGCCTTTTAAACATTCTAATTATCAGTTTGGCCAAGAGAATGGGTGACTTCATAGTAAACTGGGATCCTCTTTTGTGGGAAGTGAGTTTTTGAGAGTAAGAGAAATTAGACAGAAAGGAGAATGGCATTGTGTAAAGAAACAATCTGTGTAATAAATTTTGTCCTGAAACAGAATGGTTGTTTAAGAAAGTGAAAGGCAGGGCAAAAGTTAAAAAAAGTTTAGAATGTGTATAGATTGTCTGTGCAGGTTAAATGAAGCTCATAAAAGAGGATTTTTGAAAGAATTTACATGTGATCCAGTTGACTATGTATTTCCATTAAAATCTTTCCTTTTATATCTTATTTGAATTAATGTTTTAGGCCTTTGATATGTGACAAACCTTCCAAAATCAAAACTCTAAATTTGGGGCTTGGCGCACGTAGCACACGGGTTGCTGCACCGGCCACATGCACTGAGGCTGACAGGTTTGAACTCGGCCCAGGTCAACAAAAAAAAACACAACTCTAAATTTGGTCTTCTTGAAATATTAAGATCACTGAAACTCATAGGAAAACAAATTAAAAACTTTTTTTTTTTTTTTTTTTTTGAGATAGAGCCTCAAAGCTGTCACCCTGGATAGAGTGTTATGGCATCACAGCTCACAGCAACCTCCAATTCCTGGGCTCAAGTGAGTCTCTTGCCTCTGCCTCCCAAGTAGCTGGGACTATAGGCCCCCGCCACAACATCCAGCCATTTTTTTTTTTTTTGCAGCCATCATTGTTGTTTGGTGGGCCCGGGCTGCATTCGGACCCGCCAACTCAGGTGTACGTGGCTGGCGCCTTAGCCCGTTGAGCCACAGGCGCTGAGTCATTATTTTCTTATTATTTAAATCAAGTCTTAAAGTATTAAAACCATCTTATTCCTGATCAGTGAATTTACTGGACAAAGTAACTTTGGCAGAGATGACTACACGATACATTCCAAACTATGTTTATGGAAAATCAGTCTTTGCTTTACTCATACTAGGTTAGTGGTATAAAGTGAAAGTCCACTGTTGGAGATGTGACTCTTACCAAGCAACTCTGGCATTACCAGAAAATCTTAAAGGAGAGGAAAATACCTCTGGTGGCAAGGTCTTCTTTGTGTAATTAAGGAACAGCAAAGGGACCTTTTCTGAATTTCTTGCTAGCAACTTCAGAATTTGTGTTTGCTTCTGCCAGGAGGTGAATTTCAGGCTTTCTTATTTTACAATACGACTCCCAGGTACCACTACTGTCGGCTTTTTTGCTTCCTCCGTCTTCCCCCCATCCCACACCACTGGAAGGCAGCCAGTGAGCTCCTGGGGGTGAAGATGACACCACAGATCATGACGGCCACCTGAACATAACATTCTCTCAAGTGCTACAGGGACAAGAGGGCTTCTTCACTCAGCACAAGAGGAGTTTTTATTTTCAATGTTTCCTCTTTAACACTAAATAGCCTTCTTTTTCTCTTGTTACAGATTTACTTGAAGTCAAAAGACTTCTCTCTTTTGAATGTGTTGTGATTTTCTGCTTTTAATGTCTAGAATCATTAAAAGTTGGCTGAGTGAAAGAGCAGAAAGAGACCACAGGATGGTCCGTGGGCGTGGCTTGCCAACCCTACCCTTCTTGCTTAAATACATTTCATGCCTAAAGTCACGCCCATTACGTATGTAACTAAGTCAAATGAACGTGAGCTAATTTTACACATGATACAAGATTTATCTTCACTAAAGTAGAATATCTTTATAGTTTGGTTGATATTATAGAGATTTCAGTACCTAAAAGGTCAAACTATGACCCCGTTGTAATTTTGCATAAAAAGAACCCAGTAGCTGCCTCTTGAGTCCCCCCTGTGTGGACTCCACTCAGCCCACATGGGAATCAGAACGCACTGGATCTGCTTCACCTCTGACAGTTTTGTGGATTATTTGCTTGATCAATACAGCTCTAAAGCCATTTAAACAGCCTCACATTCTTGTGAGGCTCAAAGCCTGCTTTTCTCAATAAGAAAATTTTTTTTTTAATATAACTCCAATTACCTTTTATTCATTTCATAATACTTCAGTGGATTTAATGGAGATATCAGATGCTTAAGCCCTTTCATCAGCAAAGAAAACATGTTTTCTTAACTTATTTTACACATTCATAAAATAAGTTAACTTTTTACACGTTAAAACAAAAAAAAGAAACATACCCTTAGCAATTAACTGATAAAATAGTCAATGAGACACAAACTTAAACCAAGATACTTTTTTTTTCATTAGCACTAGTTTTCTGAAAACAAAAACAAGCTATCAAACATTTTTAAGAAAAGTTTTGTTAAGTTGTTGGTTAGTAACTTTCTATTATGGGATATTCCCCAAATAGGATTTTGATAAAAGACATGAACAGAAAAACACAGATACACATTCTGTTTTTCTTCTTTCTCCTGCTCAAGCTTATCAACTTTTAAAAGTTACATTTTAAACACTTAAAAAAAAAGTTAAACCACCCTCCCCCACATATTTATATATGTATATATGAACAATAGCTTTTTAACCAACTATGATTTGGGACACTCCCTACCATATGGAAAAAAACGTGTGAAGACAACTGTCTTGTGTATCAAGCAGCCCAGGTGTGTAAGGCACACCTGATTTTATAACTGGGGAGGAAAAGAGCATGTGTTCTCCTGACTGGTCTCTGTACAAAGTTTATTATGACTTTATGCCAATCTCTTGCTATCACACAGGTATGTATATGATCAGTATGTTGCTGGACACACATTGCTGTAAAGAACGGAAGAGTTTTTTTGCAAGTCTGAATTAATCTCCTGCTTATTTGATATTGTATTGTAGATTGTATTGATTATATTGCAGCATAAACATATATTAAAGCAATTTAGAATAGGAGGTGTGCAACAAACTGAAGAAAATTAATATAGCAAACAAATGTCTGCTCTTTTTCTGGGGGTCCTTTTAGACAGGCACAAAATCTTGGACCCATTCCAGTATGGACGGTTACCTTTTTCACTTCCCTAAGAATTAATATAATTAATCCCAATTTAGTAGAACATAAATTCACATTTTGTTGTCTTCTAGAGGCTATTTTGCATATTAAAGGTAGAGCTTCTCTTAAAATGTGAAGAACTCTCCTGATTATCCCAGCTCTTTTCTCATTCTGCTAAGGCTATAAATAAAGCTTTCTATTTAAGACTGCCATTATATCAACCCACCTGCTTCTAGAAGAGAGAGAAAATCAGAATCACTCAACCTGCAGATTGCTGTCAGCTTGTGATTATGTGAATGGTAAGTCTTAACTTTTAAAGTGTTATGTGAGATAGGCTGGAGGATTTTTTTTTTTTTAAGCAATTTCCAGTTTAACAATTACCCAAGAATTTCTGAGTATTAATGAAAGAAGAGCTATCGTTGGAGAGAGCATTCATTGATGAGACATGACAGTAGTGAGCAGGCAGAGTAGGAGAATGAAGGATCATTTCAATTGTGGCATCAGGAAAGGAGGCAGGAATGTGGGGGGAATAATAAAGTGCGCACACTGTCTCTCTCCTGTCTGAGGGGAGTTAGTCCCTGCTCTTTTTCTCCTTCCTACTCAGGATATTCTTCTGGGAGACTGGGGACAGGGAGAGGGAGAAGAGGTATTTAAGATCTCTGTAAAAATGAGACGGGTAGCCTGGGTCACATGCAAGCTGCTCATGATCAAATTCTTATATTCAGAAAGAGGAAGATCAGCTCCAGTCCTATTTTAGAAAAATAAACCTTTTAAAAACATCTTAATTATGTCTTTTGTTGTTGTTGCAAATATTTTATCATAAGCCATCTGTTGAAAAGCTCATATAAAATAAGGAGTTTCTAGTCCTTTACCATTTTTTGAGAAAATATGCACCTACATTTACTGTTCCCCAGACAGACAAACTTCAGATTGAAAGTATGTCAGTAACCATTCATTTAAAACATAGTTTACTTAGCTAAACCTTGGGAGCCTAGACTATGGTCTCTGGACCCACAAATTGAACTATCAAGGCAATCAGCTGTCATTGCATCTTGTAGACATATTTTGTGAAGTTCTTTTTTCCCAGTCATACATTTGTTGGAGTGTAAATGAGAAGGTTTTTTGAGGAACAGCTTCTGAAGGGGTAAAGAGGAAAGTCATAATGTCATGGAAAGATTCCTGCCAAGTGTTTGCCAGAGGACCAAGTAATGCAACCAAAATAAAAAATGCTAAAATTAATAAGTCAAATAACATTCTATTCTTCAAAGCTCTACACACAAAGGTAGATTTTAGAGAAAGGGAATTGAATGGAGCTCTCACAGCCAATGGGAGGAAGTCAGTGGAAATAACCAGGCCTCTGATGTATCGTCTTAGGAATATTAACTGCAGTATAAAGATGACAAGTCTTTACCCAAGCACTGAGTAGAATGGATAGTACTGGCTTCAAAGGTTTTGTTACTTGGTTCATATGCTTCAAAATCCATCTGGAATAGCTCATGTGAGCCATAAATGACCAGGTCATAGAGAAGAGTGATTAAAAAAAACTCCAAAGAAAGTTGGAGAACAAAATCTCCTATTATTCTTTAGTTAGGAGATAATAACTTTAAAAAATTAACAACAAAGAAAATAGGATTAAATGGATCAAGTGTCTCTTTTTGACCTTTTAGAAATTATTGATATAGCTTTTTATTAGGTCTTAGCCTTCTAAGCTGAAAATAATACATTTTTTTTCTTTCCTAGAAAGCCTCAAGACACATTCTTGTTATCGAACAGCTTCTGAGTCTAGACCTGAAGTTAAATGTCTTGACATAGAGATGAAGGGAGACCCTGGAATTATAAGTTAATTTTCATGGGGCTCTACTCAATTTTATTTCTCCAAGATCACATCCTCTTTTGTACTTCTAATATAAAAATACATTTGTTCCTACTTAAGAAATGGAAAGTGACAAATGTCAGGCTTCAATGTAAGTGAGATTTAAATAATCCTTTTTTAAAGATCCACAGAAGATATTAACTTCTGGATTTTTTTTCTTTGAGAACTGAGGAACATAGAATATTTTATAGAATAATAAAATAGTAAGACTATGCTAAATACTGGAGAGCAAATCCTACATGACTTTGTACTACTAGGAAGCTGGTGATAAGCAAAATTTCTGAGAATGTTGAGCAAAATCAGAGTTCTGACAAATGTCCTCAGAAAATAGAAACCAGAAATTGCCAAGACTCATACTTTCCATTTTCAAACTTTGAGAATATTTGAAAAGCACATAATTATAAATGCAATGAAAATTAAAAGTTGCTTTAAAAATAGGTAATATGAGAATTTGGAAAAGCAGAAATCCTTTACCAGGAACCCATTATGTAAAATTTGGGGATGATTTACCATACTTCAGTAATATGTATTTCAGATATTTAGAGCCATGTGTCAATTATCTTATACTATTAGGGCTCTACTTAGAATTTTTTCTTATACAGATTTAAAGGCTGAAGAGAATAAATATATCTCTGAAAATGCTTAAAGTATATAGAATACAGTCAACTCAGAATGCACTGCTGAGCCAAACAACTGTATTTTTTCCTAGGTTACTTTGAAACAAAACCTCATGGAAGAAAATGACTCAGGATGTCACACTTTGGTGCTAATCTGAGCTGTTGTTCTGTATCATGGTTTAGACTGAACTAACAAAGAGGTAATCAGGAGCCATATGGGAAAATTCATGCAAGTGAATGCCTTTGTGGAACTGGCTGCTAGAGTACCAGAGTTACAGTCGATAGAATGTTAGAGCTTGGCAGGTATAAAAAGGACTCCAAGATCTGCTCCAATGGTGAGAAAGTAAACATTTAAATGTTTATCCAATTACCTATAAATCCATTACTACGATGGATTCTTCAGGTAGAAAGTAGCCAGCTCTACTTGGAAATAGATGGTTAATGAAGTTTTATAAACTGAACATTTATATAAGCGTAATCTATCAGAGTCTAATTCAAACAGTAATTTTTCTGTTATTAGAAATATTGTGTTTCAGAATACTTCAAAACAGTAGTACTCTAGTTTAATGACAGGTCTGTGGTCTATGGAACCCTAGTTTTCAAAGATGTTAATAGTTCTATCATAAGTGCTTTCTGCTCAAGTAAGTTAAAAAAGCCTAACTTAAACAAATAGAATTCCTGTTTACAGGATTTTTCAGAGAATTTATTAGGCTCATTCAGAGATAGTTACAGAATTCAGCATTTCCCCAGCTTATTATTCCATGAGATTCTTTTTTGAAAGAATTCTTAGGAATACTTAGATAATTATTGTCCCATGGATTAGAGTATGGAAATCCATGAGAGTCCATCTAATTTAAGTATGAGCTAACCTTAGTCCAATTTCATTTCACTCAGCTGTTTGGGGCCAACTTTTACTTTGACAGAAAATAGCAGTTGGAATCCCAAAGTTCTTTATTAATTGGTTAGGGTTTCTCTGTTTTTGATTAAATACTTTGGATAATGTTACAAATTTAAAATAAAGTAGCTTCTATCTTTTGGAAGACTATCTCTCCATTTTCACTTTTAAATTTGAAAGCCCTCATTCCGCCTGTACACAAATTGGATTTGTGAGAGTCTGCAGCACAGCTTGATTTGCATTGTTTAATAAGGTAATTGCCACAAATTAGAATGAATTTCTACCAGATCTGTGATAACCATCAGGAAAAATGACTCATCTAGGCAATTCTTTAACCTTTTTCTTGTCCCCACCCTTTGTTAAGGGAAAAATGTGTACAATTGCATTGCTATCCACTCAGTAAATACAATTTCTGGGCCTGTCATTGCTTTTATTGGGATCAATCTAATTTTGTTAAAGTTCCTCAAAATTTCAAATACTAAAAAAAGCCAGGTTTTGAAAGTCAGCCTCGCAATCTTGTATGTCAAGAAGCAAACTCCAGATACCTCCTACTCCAGCTTACATGCTATCCAAAAGGGGGCCCTATTTTCAATTTCCTGTTTTATGCTGATTAAATATGACACTTTGTGAGCTCAATCTATTCAATACTTAGACTAAAGTTACCCAGTCAATATTTAGCCAAATGGAACTACACCTCCTTTGAACCATATCCCTGGTGGTAATGCCATGCTGTCATTTTTTAAATACCTGGAATGTTTAACTTTAAGGAATAATCATCAATACAAACCGCATTAGGCAAGAATCTTTTGAGTCCAAGGGGTAAAAGAATTAGCACAATTTAACACTTATAGGGCTTGAATGTATAGGGCTCTAATCTTTCCCCTAGTAGAGAGAAAAAAAATCAGTACTTTTTGTTCTACTTTGTTTTTTTCTCACATAAAAAATGAAACAGATCCCACATATCTACCCAAGATATTTAATTTTCAAAATAAAAACCAAACCTACTTGGTAAAGAAGCAGGGAGAAATCCTGAAGTTGCCTGTTCCAGGTAATACTGTGTGTACAGTATTTAAACAGAGAACACCAAGTCGCAGTAGCTAGCTGTTACCTGTGACTAGCAGCAATCCAGCCTGTAGGCAGCTATCACATTTGAAACAGATCCTTAATTATGCATGGCTCACCCTGGTTTATGTTGACCTCTGAGAACTCCTTATCCAGAGAGCTTTTGAATATTTGAATTCTTGATCTTAGCTACTGATGAATATTAACTTATGATCATATATAACCATTATTCCCTTTGCCATTCTCTATTGACCCTTTAGCAGTGACTGATGAAAGTAAATTCAACAGGTGGTGAAATGGATCATTTTCATCATTAACACCCACCTTGCATCTCATAGGTACATTTAGTGGCATACCACCTTCTGGAGAAACCAAGGGCTTTGTTACAGTAAACTGGTCCAGTGTGATATTACAAGTATAAAAAATATTCCATTCTGTATCAAAACTAGGCACATGCCTTTATTTATAGTAACAGGAATTAACAGAGTTGAGCATTTGCCTTGGGTCCTGTTTCTTGGCATCCTAAATCAGACAAATATCTCTCTCAACATATCTCTGCCCATAACACCTGGGATCTAATCTCAGGGTTGTCTGTAGGTAAAAGAAGGTGAAATCACACTCAGATCTATAGTGTGAGTAACTAAAAGCACAACCTCTCATTCATATTGCTTTAAAACATATACAGCATATATGTTTCAAAAATTAAAAGTAAAGAATATATTGAACTCTTTGTGTTATTGAACCAACAGTATGGCATGATGCAAGGCTTTAACAAATGTGATCATAGATACAAATTTTTCTGTAGAGTATGTTTTAGACAAATGTGTCTTTTTAATATGTAAATCCTACATTGTAGGTTCTTTTTTTTGTTTGTTTTTGCAGTGGTAGAAAATGCTGAATAATTGTCCATGAGCATGAGCCAAAGGTTCAAGTTCATTACTGAGATCCCCAGAATGCCAATATTTGCAATGCAAACAATTAGTATCCCACTGTGTGATGGGCTCTGACACATGTCTGCCTGCCTCTAGGTGGAAAGTCTCCAGAAGAAGTCCTCCTGCTTCTGTGGATCCTGCTTTGACACAGGGGGCAGCTGCACAAAGCTGCCTCTCAACCTAGTAATTTTTACTGTGCCAGACTGTCTTATGGATTACCAACAATGACAAAGAGACAGTAGTGTGAGTGGTGGACCCTCAAATCATTTTCATGTTGAACCTCCTGGGTCCAGCCACCTCCCCTTCCACAACAGCACCATTGTTTTTTCGGGGCACATACTCAAGGTCAATGCTGTTTTTATGCTTGCCTTTCCCTCGGCTCCACACAAAAAGGAGAAGAAAACAAAATAAAACCACTCCCAGAAATGTGAAACAGCCCATGGCTGTAGACACCAGTATTGTTTTGAGGTCCAGGGAAAAAGTATTGGCATTGGTGCCATTGGAAATGGTGTCATTGGAGTCGGTCATGTACATAGGGGTCCTGTTTGCGTAAAGAAAGCGATCTGAAGTGAATCCTTTCACGGTTAAGGAGGCTGTGAAGGTGTCATTTCCAGCAGCGTTGCTAGCGATGCAGACATACATACCGCTGTCTTGATCCTGGGCAAAGCGGATTTCTAAGGTACCATCCCCCAACACAGTGGCTCTTCCATTGGACTTGGTGGTGATAAAACGCCTTCGGGGTGTCACCCAGGATATCACAGGCTGTGGGTCTCCATCGGCATTGCATTCTAGCTGAACTGTCTGCCCTTCATCTACTAGCAGATGCTGTAGCTTCTTCTCCCGTATTTTGGGTTTTTTGCAGGTAAAGTAAAAAGAAAGGGCAGTGCTATGGAAATCCTTGAATGACCTTTCACGGATGGTGTCTGGGCCAGCACACATAGGCTGTTGGCCACCAAACTGCAAGGTGGGCTGCCTCTGCAAGATCCAGAGGAGACGGCAGTCACAGGCCAAGGGGTTGTTATTAATGCTCAGGACCTCCAGAGCCCTCGGGGAGGAGAATGCATTCTCTTCCAATGTTTCCAGCAGGTTCTGAGACACATTGAGCACACGTAAAAAGCGGAGCCCTTGAAAGGAGTGAGGCTCAATGGTGCGGAGCTGAGCCCCCACTATATGCAGCTCCTGAAGGCGGGTCAGGTCAGAGAACATGCCTGCTTCAATAGTGCTGATGGGATTGTAGGAGAGGTTAAGATGCGTCAGGTATACCAGGTGTTTAAAGGCAAGGAAGGGTACGGTGGACAGGTTAGTATTGGTGATGGAAAGGGATGTGAGATTGAGACCATAGAGGCTATTGGCAGGCATCATATCCAGTAAAGGCCAATAGTCAATCTCTAGATGTTTCAGGTGGAACAATCTTTTAAAGGCATACACGGGCATATTGTTGATATTGAGATGCCTCAGATGCAGGCTGATGAGGCTGCGGAGGTGGGAGAGGGCTTCTGTAGGTACTGCTGTTAAGTTGCATTTCTCCAGGGTGAGCTGTTCCAAGCTAAGTAGCCCGCTGAAGGCTCTGTGGGATATATAAACCAGATCATTATCCCCAACTTCTAGAGACTTCAGGTTATGTAGATCCTGGAACATGTAGTCTAGTAAAATGACAATCTTATTCTCACTAATGTCAAGCTTGGTGAGATTGGACAGTCCTGTGAATACTCCCAAAGGGACCAACTTCAGGCGATTGCCTTTCAGACGGAGAGAACGCAGGTTAAAGAGATTGTTAAATGCTCCTGGCTCCACATTGGCAATGATGTTGTCACTCAAGTCTATCTCCTCCAGCAGAGGATATGATATGAATTCTTCAGGGTTGACACTCTTCAGCCTGTTTTTACTGAGGTCCAAGATTTTGGTCTCAATGGGAATGCCCTCTGGGATGGCAATCAGCCGCCTTCTGTGGCAGCTGACGGACTTGTTCTGGGCAGAGCACTCACAGCGAGCAGGGCAGCCAATGGTGGATCCCATGAAGATTAACACCACAGCCAGACCTAGGAATGGCTGCCAGCATGATATGGCTGTGTGAAGCATGACTCCACTTCTTGGTCTACACTTTGGTCACAGGCCTGCACAGAGGAGCAAAAGAAGGGAGAAGAGAGGTTGAGTCAGGATATAGGTGCAGGGGCACAAATAAGGCAGCAAGAACAATAGAGGGACATTAGATTTGGATTCAGTCAGATCTGGGCTTACACCTGAGCATTGATTGCCTTTAACAGTGAGTTGATCTTGGTCAAGTTATGTCACCTCTCTGCACCTCAGTTTTCTTGGCTGTAAGATGGAAATAATAGGGAAATTAGAATGGTACTATCTCCCTAGAGTTATTATGACCAATTCAGTGTTTGCCAACTATAAAGAGACAAAAACAGCGTTTGGTACAAACTGTGTGGAAAACCAGCATAAATTTCAGACTCAAAAGGCTCTGTTTTGAATTCAAATGAGGGAGAGGTCCATGGCTCAGAGGAAACCAGTTCAGTTTGCATCTGTGTCTGCATCACTAATGTTTGGGATATCATGCTTCATTCAAAATCAAATGCAGAGAAGTTTCATTCCACAACAGGCCCTTCAGTTCAACAAACAACATTAAATGCAAGCAAGCCATTGATTGAGATTTTTATCTGAACATACATATTTTCTGTTAAAAAAATAAAGTTCCAATTTTAAGCCATACATTGTTCAGAATTCATTGAATTTTGATCTAGGAAAGGAAGTGTTTTGAGTGTGTATTAATTTTGTATCTGTTTCCCAACCAAAAAACCGTACTTTTGATACAAGCAACAAGAACCTCAAAATCTGTTGCCTTTATGTTACAGGGAAAAGGCAGACCAAGGTACTATGATGGCTTTGATAAAAATGCCTCCTTTATGATTTTGGGTTAAATACTGAAACATAGGAAGGGTTGTAATTTTAAGATAAACCTTGCCTTTTAATATAAATGAACTATCATCCTTTAATATTCAAAGTCAAATCCAGGAAACCTATTAAGTAAAGATCAATAGGTACCAAATGAGATTGGAAATGAATGTTTTAAAGTGTAGTTAAGCAGACACTGAACTTACTGCTCAAATGGGAAACAAGAGCTATGTCGTTCCCAGAGGTATACTTCATCTATGTATATCATATTTTACTCAAGGTTAAGTATCTTAAAACAATACTTTTAGATGTATTTAATAAACTTATTTTACAAATGAGGAGTGAATGATGAATAATTAGTCATAAAATTTTTCAATTAAAAGTATTTACATATAGTAACAAGTAGGAATTTAATGGTAAATCACTAGATCACTAGAAAGATTTCCCCAAAATACAGAAACATAGCAAGGAATCAGAAAGTGCTAGCTAAATAATCAGCTTGAAATGTTATAATCATTGAAAAATATTGGCTAAACTCAGTCACAGACCAAATTAACATCTGTCTTGAAAATCAACTGAAAAATAAAACAATAAGTACATTGGCATATAATAAAACATAGTTATTTTCTTTTTTATAATTTTCTTATATTTTAAAATATAAAATTTTAGAATAAGCTTAAGAAATAGAACTAATACAGAAACTTTTAAACTTTACTGAATCATTAAAATAACTTCTAAGAAAAGATACTATATATTTAGATATAGTAAATTAAATACTGAAAAACATTAATTCTTTCTCCATAAAACACACAAACAGCAACAGGAATTTATACCCAAAGTCATGGAAACTAATCTTAGGCTGAATGATAGTTGGGTCAAAGATGAGATTAAGAAGGAAATCAAATTTTTGGAACAAAATGATAATGAAGACACAAATTATCAAAACCTGTGGGATACTACAAAGCCAGTCCTAAGAGGGAAATTTGTAGCACTGGAAGCCTTCATCAAGAAAACAGAAAGAGAGGAAGCCAACAACTTAATGGATCATCTCAAGCAGCTGGAAAAGGAAGAACATTCCCGCCCCAAACTCAGTGGAGGAAAGGAAATAATCAAAATTAGGGCAGAATTAAATGAAATTGAAAACAAAATCATTCAAAAGATCAATGAAACAAAAAGTTGGTTTTTTGAAAAGATTAATAAAATTGATAAACCTTTGGCCAACCTAACCAGAAACAGAAAAGTAAAATCTCTAATATTGTCTATCAGAATTGATAAAGGAGAAATCACAATGGACACCTCAGAAAGTCAAAAAAAATCCTCAATGATTACTACAAAAAACTCTATTCCCAGAAATATGTAAATCTGAGGGAAATGGACTAATATGTGGAAGCATACCACCTTCCTAGACCCAACCAGAAAGAATTAGAAATCTTAAATAGACCTATATCAATTCACTGAAATAGCATCAACAATATAAAATCTCCCAAAAAAGAAAAGTCTGGGACCAAATGGCTTCACATCCAATTTCTATCAAATCTTTAAAGCTAGTACTTACATTAATGCAACCTTTTCCAAAGCATGGAAAAAGAAGGGATACTTCCCAACACATTCTATGAAGCAAATATCACTCTGATCCCCAAACCAGGAAAGGATCCAACAAAGAAAGAAAATTATAGACCAATATCATTAATAAATATCAATGCAAAAATATTCAATAAGATCTTAGTAAACAGAAATCTACAACACATCAAAAAAAATATATACACCATGATCAAGATGGTTTTATTCCAGGGTTACAGGGTTGGTTCAACATATGCAAATTTATAAATATAATACATCACATAAATAAAATAAAAAACAAAGACCATATGATTCTCTCCATTGATGCAGAAAAAGCTTTTGATAATATCCAGCATCCTTTCATGATCAGAACACTTAAGAAAATAGGCATAGAAGGGACATTTCTTAAGCTGGAAAAATCCAAATTTCCTTAGGAAGAAAATATATATGAAGATAATTAGAAAAATTAAAAAATAGTAATAGAAACACTTACCACACAATATGTTGAAACATAAGATGCAAAAGTATAACCAGGCAGTATGATATTGACACAAAAATATACAAACAACAAAACAGAGCAAGGAATTATATCTAAATATATTTCAAAAATTAGTTTAGATTATATTAATTTGGTGAGAAAAATATAAATTATTGACTAGATAATGACAAATTGTGTATCAATTTCACCCCCTCCAACAAAATTTTGACGAATTAAATTGTAAGAAAAAAAGTACTAGAAGAAAATTTAATAATTTTATAACAGACTGAAGAAACATTTTCTATGAAAAAAGCTAGAAACCAGAAAGGAAAAAAATTATCGAGTCTACTGTAGGCATTTAAAAAATACTGGGATAACAAATAATACATACACACTACCAATTGGTACACTGGAGAATATCTTTAAAACTCATACAATAAGAGATTAAGGAAAAAGGGCAAATGCCAGTAGACAATTAGGCAATGTATGCAATAAAAACTAAAAACAGCTAATAAATATATAGATGATTAACCACTGGTAAGCACAGAAATGTAAACTATAGAGGGTTATATAGTTTTTGCCTATCAGATTGACAAAACTTGACAAGGGCCAGAATGAACAAGGGTAGAATGAAATAAAAATCTGCATACTGATATAAGGGGTAAAAGCTGGTAAATCTTTTGGGAGTTCAAGTACAAAAATGAAGATTTTAATTAATGTACCAAATTTAAATACATCTAAGTACAATATGGTCATCTTTTTTTTTGTTTTTTTTTTGAGACAGAGCCTCAAGCTGTCACCCTGGATAGAGTGTCGTGGCATCACAGCTCACAGCAACCTCCAATTCCTGGGCTCAAGTGAGTCTCTTGCTTCCACCTCCCAAGTAGCTGGGACTACAGGCCACAACGCCTGGCCATTTTTTTTTTTTTCTGGTTGCAGCTGTCATTGTTGTTTGGTGGGCCCGGGCTGGATTTGAACCTGCCAGCTCAGGTGTACGTGGCTGGTGCCTTAGGCCGTTGAGCCACAGGTGCCAAGCCTGGTCATCCTTTTAATCCACTTTATTCCCATTAATGGAAATGTGTCATTAGGAAGTAATTGAACTAGTAGGCATTGGTGATTGTAATAGAGTTGTCTATAACAGAGAAAAATGGAAATGTGTAAAAGTAGAAGCTGAGTTACACAAGTTCTGACCTAACCATACAATAAAATACCATCTGGTCAAGGCACTACAGTGCTTAAGTATACTTAGGTCTCTACATATTAGCATGGAAAAATGAAATTGAGTATTTTACTCCCACTTGGGTATAAGAACATATATAAATATATCTATTTTCATGTGTATATATGTACATCTACAAGGATGAAACTGCGAAGATACAGTGAAAATGGGGACAATAGCAATTACTTCGAGGTTGTGGGATTAGAGGTGATTTTTACTTTCTTGTAACTTTATATGCATTCTGAATTTTTTCCTGTAATATAACTGTATAAAGGAAATTTTAAGCTTTTTTTATTGATACATAATACTTACACATGTTTATGGAGTATATGTGATATTTTGTTACATGCACTGAATATGTAATGATCAAGTCAGGATATTCAGACTATCCATCAGCTTGAGTATTATTTCTGTGTTTTGGGAACATTTCAAGTCCTCTCTTTTGGCTATTCTGAAATATACACTATATTAACTACAGTCACATTAGAATTTATACTTTCTATATAATTGTGTTTTTGTAGCCATTAACCAACCTCTCTTCATTTCTCCATCCCACATAAACCCTACCCAGCCTCTGGTGTGTATTATTCTACTCTCTACCTTCAAGAGATTAACTTTTTAGCTCCACATATGAGAATATGAGATATTTGTCTTTTTGTTCTTCATTCCCTTAACACAAGGACCCCCAGATCCATTTAGGTAGCTACAAATGATAGGATTTCATTTTTTTATGGCCTAATAGTATTCCATTGTGTATACAGACTGCATTTTCCTTATCCATTTGTCCACTGATGGACACTTAGGTTGATTTCATATCTTTGCCATTGTGAATAATGCTTCAATAAACATGGGGTTGGTTGCAGGTATCCCTTTGATATACTGATTTACTTTCCTTTGTATAAATACCTAGTAGTGAGATTTCTGGATCATATGATAGTTCTATTTTTAGTTTTATTGAGGAATCTCCATATTATCTTTCACGGTAAGTGTACTAATTTACACTTCTACCAACAGCATATGAGTTCCCTTTTCTCTGTATTGTCACCAACATTTTTAAAGATCTTTTTAAAATAGCCAGTTTGACTTGGGTAAGATGATATTTCATTGTGGTTTTCATTTGTGTTTGCCTAATGACAAGTGATGTTGAGCACTTTTTTATATACCTGTTGGACATTTGTATGTCTTTAAGAAATGTTTATTCATGTCATTGAAATGTTTTGACAAGTAAAAAGTCATGAATATATTTTAAAAGATAAAATTTGTGTGATTTTTAAAAGAGGTTCAAAGAAGTCATTTAAATGTGTAACTCACAGGCTAATTCATAGAAAATTATAATATTTTTGCTACCTTGACCATTATTTCCCTCTCATCCATTCTTCCACTCATGGAAGGTGGACTTGTCTAGGTGAGAAAGGAATACTGTGATCATATTTACCACCTAAATTAATATGTAAAACATTTCAATAGTTTGATGTTTTCCCAATACAACACCCATTTTAAAGCTCAATGTATTCTAAAAAATGTCTATAAGCAACATCACAAGCTGATACAGAACATTGCTTTCTTCCCCTGTTTTTAGTCTATCCTACCTTCTATTACTGGCCCAAAGCAAGCAATGATATGCATTGTAATTATATATTAATTGTCATTTTCTAGAATTTTATGTTAATGAGAATATGTTATGTACTTTCTTATATCTAGCATCTTCCACTCACACTGTTGCATGTAAGAAGAGTATGTTCATTTTTATAGCTGATAGTATTCCATTGTGTAGATAAATCACAACTTGGTTATCAAATCCTCTAACTTGGGATTAGTTTCCTGTGGAAACTTGGGCTATGTCCAAAAGCTGCTCTCTATGTTAATATATACATTTGTGCATGGACTTGTGCTTTATTTCTCTTAAATGTATACCCAGGATAAAAATTCCAGGACTGATGGTAGGAATATGTTTAGTGTTTATAAGAAATGGACTGATCTTCTCCCAAAGTGATTACCCCATTCCACATTCCCACTAGCAATGCACGAGCACTTCAGGGGATCTACAACCCTGCCAATGTGCGTATTGTTGGTCTTTTATATTTCAGCTATTCCAATGGGCATGTAATATTATTATGTTTTCTTGATAAATGGTGACGCTAAGCATCTTTTTGTGAGCTTATTGCTAATTTGTGTGTACATATATAGAGAGGTTTTGGTAAACTTTGTTAAAGCATTTTGCTCATTTAAAATTGTTTTTTAATTATTGAGATGTGAAAGTTATTTATATATTGTAAATACAAGTTCTTTTAGATCAATGTATTGTGAATATTTTCTGCTCATCTGGTTTCTCTTTTCATTTTCTTAATGGTGTCCATTGAAGAGCAGAAGTTCTACAATTTGATTAAGTCCATTTTGTTATTTTTTTGCTTTTATGACTTCTCTTTTTGTGTCATAAATGATCTTTGCGTACGCCAATGTCATGAAGATCTTTTCCTGTATTTTTTAGGAATTTAATAGTTTCATTATTTACATTTATTTCAACATCCATGTTGAATTAATTTTCATGTATGGTATGAGGTTGAGATGGAGATTTTTCACATACATCCTCCGAGCTATCTAATTTTTTAAAGTGTTATTTCTTAAAGATTTTCTTTTCCCTGTTGAAAACCCTGGGAGACTTGTCATCACTTGACTATAGATGCATGTATCTGTTTCTATATTCTATTGTGATCCATCAATTTAGATATCTGCCTTTTCACCAATTCAACCTTTTAGAGTAAGTGTAAGCCTTGAGATCAGATAGTGTTATTCCTCCAATTTTTGTCATCTTCCCAAAGAATCTTTTGGCTCTTCTAGGTCTTTTATATTTCTATATAAGTCTTAGCATCAGCTTGCCACTTTCTTTTATTTTTTATTTTTTTTATTTTTTTAAATTATTTTTATTTTTTTTTATTTTTGTAAGACAGAATTTATTCACAGAAAAGAAAGAAAAGAATACAGAAAACATTAAGGCATCTGTTAGAGGGAGAAAATTCTAGTGGGGAGAGAGAAGCTCTCTCCGTTTCTCTCCCAGT
>CAUYON010115134.1:0-20395 GCA_963573935.1 Arctocebus calabarensis | reverse complement strand
AAAAAATTCACCCAGGCCAATTCCCTCGAGAGTTTTCCCTGCACTTTCTTCTAATATTTTTATAGTTTCATGTCTTAAGTTTAAATCTTTGATCCAGTGAGAGTCAATCTTGGTTAATGGTGAAAGGTATGGGTCCAGTTTCAATATTCTACAGGTCGCCAGCCAGTTCACCCAGCACCATTTGTTAAATAGGGAATCTGTACCCCACTGAATGTTCTTAATTGGCTTGTCAAAGATCAAATAGCAGTAAGTAGCTGGGTTCATCTCTTGGCTGTCTATTCTGTTCCATACATCTATCTCTCTGTTCTTGTGCCAGTACCATGCTGTTTTAATCACTATCGATTTATAGTACAATCTCAGGTCTGGTAGTGTGTGTTTGGTTCTTTTCTTAACTTCCATTTTTACTTTCATCAAGAGCAAAAGCTTCTGTATTTTTTGGTTACAAGATTTTAGCCTTACTTATTTTCTCTCCCTATTTCACTCCTCTATCTTCTCTCTTTGGATGGAGACTCTTCTACTTTTTTCATGTCTCCCACATAAATTGCTTCTGCAACAGCTAATATATCCCTCCCTCTATTTTTGTCATTCTTTGTTTCTTTATTCCTCCTCCCTCATTCTCCTTTATTTGATTCAACAGTATTTTTAATTTGCTTCATCTATTCTTATTTTATTATTATTTCTTTTTCTCATTTTTTGCTGAGAGCTAGGGTGACACAGATGTGGCCTGACTGCTAGGCTGTAGCAGTAGTCTAGCTCAAGGAGGCCATGAGACCTTTCTACCTTTGGACCTAGGAAGAAAGTATTGGCAAGAGTACACTGCAGAATTTTTCTATTTCTTTTTCATCCTTACTTAATTTTTCCTTCTTGTTTTTGCTCTTTTTCTTCTCTTCCTATTTTTGGCAGAGGAAGAGTCTGGCTTTGCTCAGGCTGATGAGGAGTGCCTGATTTAAAGAAACCCACTCAGCCCAGCTTCTCAAAATCTTTGTGCTACAGGAGTGGCCTTAGCATCATGCTAATCAATACCATTCTTACTATCACTTTCATCCTCTCTTCTTGTCCTCCTTCTCGCCTGTTCTTCATTTTTTTCTGTTATTTCCCCCTTCTCTTTTTTCTTTGTATTTTCTTTTAATCTTTCCTTCTTTTTTTCTTCTTTCTTTCTTTTTCTCTTGTTTCTCCCTGCTCTCTTTTTACCCTTCTCCGCATTTTGGCCTCATACCAAGAGACCATGTCATCACCTAAACACTGAGACAAAATAATTTGGAGAAAAGGAGGAAGTGAGAAGGAAAAGAGAGGTGAACAAGTGGAAAGCACACACAAGGAAGAATGATCAGAAAAATTTGGGCACCATGAAGAAACCAAAATAAAGCAACACCTCCACTGGATCACAAGGGACCTTTTACAGAAGACTCCTCCTGTAAAGAATTAATGGATTTGACAGAAAGGGAATTTAAAACACGGATGACAAAGACAATAAAGGGAATGGATGAGAAAATGGAAGGACAGAACCAAAAGCTGGATGAGAGATATGTAGAATATAAAAAGGATATGGCAGAGCTTAAGGAAATGAATGAGACACTCAAGGAATATACAAATGTACTGAAAAGTATCAAAAATGGATTAGACCATGGAGAAGAAAGAACCTCAGAGGTAGAGGATAAAGTGTTAGTGTTAACCCAGGTAGTTACAGAGAGCATTAGAATTATTAGACATATAGAAAACATACCATCCCAAAGCTAAAGAATATACATTTTTCTCACCAGTCCATGGAACATACTCCAAAAAAGATTACATTCTAGTACACAGATCAAACCCCAGCACAATTAAAGGAATAGAAATTATACTGTGTCTTCTTAGACCACAAGGTAGAACTCAACTGCAACAGAAAAGTTCATCCTCACATGAAGGCATGGAAATTAAATGATCTTACGCTGAATGATAGTTGGCTTCAGGAAGAAATAAAAGATGAAATTGCTAAATTACTCACACATAATACTATTGAAGACACAAAATACCAAAGCCTGTGAGAGACAAAAGCAAAAGCTTTTTTTTTTTAGGACTAAGATGGAAATTAATAGCATTAGATGCCTACATTCAAAAAACAGAAAGAGAGCTCATCAACAAACTCACAAACCATCTTATGTAACTGGAAAAAGAAGAAAAATGTAACCCTAAACTCAGCAGAAGAAAAGAAATAACCAAAATTAAATTACAGATTAATGAAATGGAAAACTAAAGAATCATTTGGAAAATTAACCAAACAAAAAGTTATTTTTTTTATACAAATAAATAACATAGATGAACCTTTAGTCAGACCAACAAGAAACAGAAAAGTAAATTTCTAATAACCTCAATCAGAAATGATAAAGGGGGAAATAACAACAAATGCCGCAGAAATACTGGAGATTATCTCTGAATTCTACAAGAAACTTTATGGCCAGAAATTTGACAATGTGGAGGAAATGGATGAATACCTGGAATTGTACCCTCTCTCTAGACATAACCATGAAGAAATGGATCTCCTGAATAGGCCAATTTCAAGCACTGAGATCAAAGAAACAATAAAAAAAACTCCCCCCAAAATGCCCTGGTTCAGATGGCTTCACACCAGAATTCCATCAAACCTTCAAAGAAAAGCTTATACCCATACTGCAGAAATTGTTCCAAAAGATTGAGAAGGAAATCCTTCCCTACACATTCTATGAAGCAAACATCACCCTGATACTAAAACCAGGAAAAGACCCAACTAAAAAGGAGAACTTCAGTACAATTCCACTAATTAACATAGATGCAAAAATCTTCAATAAAATCCTACCCAATAGTTTACAGCTTCTCATTTAAAAAGTTGTATATCATGATCAAGTAGGTTTCATTCCAGAGGTATAAGGCTAGTTTAACATATGCATGTCCATAAACATAATTCATCATACCAACAGAAGCAAAAACAAAGACCATATGATTCTCTAAAAAAATGCAGAAAAAGCATTCAATAAAATTCAGTATCCTTTAGAAATTAGAATACTGAACAATATAGGCATAGGTGGTACATTTCTTAAATTGATCAAGGCCATCTAAGACAAATCCACAGCTAATATTATACTGAATGGAGTGAAACTGAAAGCTTTTCCACTTAGAACTAGAACCAGACAAGGTTTTCCTTTATTGCCACTAGTATCCAATGTAGTGTTAGAAGTTCTAGCCAATACTATCAGGCAAGAGAAGAAAATAAAGGGTATCCAAATTTGGGCAGAGGAGGTCGAACTCTCCTTCTTTGCTGATGATATGATCTTATACTTTGAGAAACCCAAAGACTCAACCACAAGACTCCTGGAAGTGATCAAATGTTCACAAATCAGTAACCTCTGTATATGCCAATAACAGTCAAGATGAGAAGCTAACCAAGGACCAAATTCCCTTCACAGTAGTTTCATAGAAAATGAAATACCTAGGAACATACCTAACAAAAGAGATGAAGGACCTCTATAGAGACAATTACAAAACCCTAAGAAAAAAATAGCAGAAGATATTAATAAATGGAAGAACATACCCTCCTCAGGCCTGGGAAGAATCAACATTGTTGAAATGTCTATACTTCCCAAAGTAATCTACAGATTCAATGCAATCCTCATTTAAATCCTCATCTTACTTTCAAGATTTGGAGAAAATAATTCTTCGCTTTGTATGGAACCAGGAAAAACACCTGTATAGCTGAGGTAATTCTTAGTAATAAAAACAAAGTCTAGGGAATCTGCCTACCAGACTTTAGGCTGTACTTCCATGTGTTTGGTGACTTCTTCCTTTATGTTCTGTCATGTAGTCAACCAGTTCCTCGGGGTAGGAAGCCTGGATTCTGGACTCATGGACAGGGATGGGCTGATACCTCTCCTCTTTGACTTTGTACAGCAAGGAGAAAAACATAAATTATTGTCTAAGAAAATCATCCTCTGAATTCTCTTTTTCTTTTTGCAGTTTTTGGCCAGGGCCGGGTTTGAACCTGCCACCTCTGGTATATGGGGCCAGTGCCCTACTCCTTTGAGCCACGGGCGCCACCCTCTCTGAATTCTCTTTTTAAGTACATTTTTACATTTTTAAAATATTTTCCAGGCCAGGCACAGTGGCTCCCGCCTATATTCCTAGCACTGTGGGAGGCTAAGGCAGACGGATTGCTCAGGAATTAGAGAACAGCCTGACCAATAGTAAGACACCTTCTCTACTAAAAATAGAAAAACTACTTAGGCATTGTAGCAGTGCCTGTAGTCCCAGTTACTAGGGAGGCTGAGGCAAGCAGATCACTTGAGCCCAGGAGTTTTATGTTGCTGTGAAAATCAATCAATCAATCAATATCCTTCCCCTATTGGATGTCTCTGAGTATGGTCATGCACCTGTGCATCTTATTTCCTTAAGCAGTTACTCTAATATTAAATTAATATCTTAGATATGTTTCATATTCTTTCTAAGAATTCTCAAATTGGAGTATGTGAATAGGCCTTCAAGTATTAAGTTAGGCAACCTGATTGCTTTTGGAGAGATCTCTTTCATAATCTTGAAAGTTTTGGGTTTAAGAACTCTAAGAAAAATTAATTAAGATGCAATTTCTGGCTATGAACTTTTTATCTTATTAATTGATCTTATTCGGTGTCTATATTAATCTTATTCAGTGTCTTCAGGCCCCTCCTTATATTTAAGAATCTCATTTTTTATTGTCTTTGGTTCCGACCTGGAGTATCTTGCCATGATGCTTTAACTGATAGAGGGAAAGATCATTGCCATTACCAGCCTTTCCCCAATTGGCACTTTTTTGTTAATTGGATGGGCCTTTAAGATCTGTTCCTTACCTAGCTCCTGGGTCGTACCCTGGGTCACACTTACAAGGGAGTTGTTCTCAAACCTCTAATTTCTTGGGAACAAGCACAGAGAGCAGCGTCAGGCTGGAGGACTTGTATCATCTGAACCTCATGCCCTGGAGGGTGAAGAAGGCCTGGAGAAAACAGAAGACATCAATGAGAAAGTGGAGGAACCCAGGCAACAAAGTAAATCATTAGCAGCTGTACCACCTGAGAAAGGGAGAAGGTTTACTCTGGATAGCAACTGGGAGTAGATGTTTCCATAAAACCTCAGCTGGGTGCTGATGAAGATTCCTTTGTGATACTTGGCAAACCTGAAACAAACAAAGAATTGGAAGCCTTGAAGCAGTGTTTCTGGAAGCATGCTAATCCAGCAGCCAAACCCAGAGCTGGTCAGACTATAAATGTGAACGTCATAGTGAAAAACATGGACATCGATGGAAAGGAAGAGCTCAAGCCAGATGTGGTACCTGTGACTTTGGCAGCTGAGAAGCTAGATGGAGCAAGCCACACAAAACCAGGTGAAAAGCTGCAGATGCTAAAAGCTAAACTGCAAGAAGCCCTGAAACTCCGAAGGCTTGAGGAACGCCAGAAGCGCCAAGCTCTATTTAAATCAGACAATGAAGACGGTTTGAGGAAGAGGAGGAGGAAGAGGAAGAAATGACTGGTGAATCTGAGGAAGATGGAGAAGAGGAGGTGGGAGAAAGAGGAGGAGGAAGAAGAACTGGAAGAAGAGGAGAAAGAAGAGAAAGAAGATGAAGGCAATGAGGAGGTTTCTGGCAATTGTATAATTTTGTTCCTTGGTCATGATAAATAAGAGAAAGAGAAAATAAAAAATAAAGTCTAATTTCTTGTGAGACGAGGTGTGTCTTTTTTGTCATCCCTTTCTGGTTTATCAATGTCCACCAAGTGTGGCTCAACTATCGTAACACTTGTTTAGGGTTCCACTTATGAGCATACAACCCCAAAGAGGCACCTTAGCTTTACAAAATGTGTGATAGCTATCAGTGAAATATGTGGAATGTTTTACCTCTGCACCTGGCAGTGCTCTCTTAAGCGTCACTTTGTCTTTAGGCTTCTCATTCACAGATGTGTGTGTGTGTATGTGTGTAAGTGTTTTATCAACATAATTTATTTGTTATTTCATCTCAACATAATTTATGTGCTATTTCATTTTCCTTAAACTCATTAGTCATTATCATTATTAAATTAAATAGGTAGGAGGCCATTAACCCGTGACTGTCTCATACTTTGAGTTCCTATGTAAAAAGCTGAAACCTCATTACGCAAGCAAACAAACAAAACCAAAAACAAAGACAAAACAAAAACAGAATTAGAAGCATGTTTTCTTAACAAATACTGGTAGATGGACTTTAGCAAATCACAGGCAGCCAACTGTCAGACCATGCTCAGATAAAAGAAGTGCCCTGTCAGGTGACACTGGAGTAAGACAGATGGCCCATCACAGTCAGGTAGCTGGGTGATTTCTCTACTTAGCAATTTTGTCTATTTGGCTTGCTCAAATAAACTCTGTTAAATTTGTGTAAAGTTTTTCTTTTTACATTATCTAAATATCTGAATTCATTAGAAACCATTTTACTACTTTTCCTCTCTCAGGCCATAAAAATAGACTAAGTAATTTACTTTAGAAAAAAAGAAACTACAAACAGTTGTTCTAGTTTCCTCTCACTCAACTAATACACATCTGAGTGATACAGTTTGTGAATCTGTAAGACTGTGGGCGGAGGTCTGAGAGTCAAACCATCAGCTCACAAGTGCTGAGCTATGGGGGCTTCTTTCTCTGTTATCTTCCTCTCCAAATCCTGATATATATACAACTGAAAGCACTGATTTAAAAATGACTGAATAATGATAGACTGTCTGCTCTGTTAGATTAAATGAATATAACTTACTTTTAGCATTATATTCAGAAAAATACTTAAGATTTGATCTCCAATAATTTGTTTTTATTTTATGTTATTGTTTTTGACACAGAGTCTCAAGCTGTTGCCCTTGGTAGAGTGCTGTAGAATCGTAGCTCATAGCAACCTCCAACTCTTGGGCTCAAGCAATCCTCTTGCCTCATTTTTTGTTTTTCTATTTTAGTATAGACAGGGTCTCGCTTTTGCTCAGACTGGTCTTGAACTCAAGAGCTTAGGCAATCCACCTGCCTTGGCCTCCCAGAGTGCTGGGATTATAGGTGTGATCCACCATGCCCAGCCCATCTCCAATAATTTAGAGTACCTGAACTAGATATGTCCTTAGGCATATCTGGCAGAAATAAGTGTTACTTAAAGAGGTTCCTAAAACCTGTTGTTAGTTAGAATCTGTATATACATGGAAGGCAGCAATAATCAGTCGAAGCTCTTACAGTTTTAATCTTCAGGTAGTCCTCTGCCATTGGTCAGCTTTAATTAGACTACAGTCCAGCAGGGAAATGCATGATGCGCCTAATTCACCATCTCCTAGGTGGCTCGTGTTTTCCCTTTATTGAATGTAGTGCTGATCCTAGCTTTATAAATGTCAAGCCGGCAGCATGAACACTTTTATTGTGGTATTCTTTAGGCTTTTTCAGAGTTATCATCTCTGTGGCTTTATCATGTACATAAGGAATCTACTGAGAAAAGTTAATTACACATAAATCTTCTATTTTGGTTAGTCAAACAAAAGAGCAGTGCACACCTTTCCACTGATAACTACTTCCCTTTTAAAAAGATGAACATTGTTTGCATAAAGTACTGCAGTCTACGAGTCTAGGGGTTTTGCCTCATCTACCTTGCAGAAAGCTCTCCTTATTGCATTCTTACTCGCCAAATATGATCATGGTTTCAGTTCTCTTTGCAAATGGTCTCTGTACAAATGGGATCAGCTAGTGGTGAAAGACAAGACTATCAAACATGGAACACGGGCAGTCACCATCTGAATAGTTATCAGGGATATAAACTGTAAACTTAAGTGCACCATCTTGACGAATGCACACCACGTGAATATCAACTTGAAGCACATTAATGCGGAGGGGTGAGACAAAGGCCTGGGTGTCTGCCTCACATCCAGGGCAAACACTGCCAGAGAAAGAACTCCAGGTAGACAGTCCCTCAGAGCATGGACGCCATTTGCTGACTATGCTGCTGGGTAGAGGCAGGAAAAACATTTTGGGGACTAGCAGGCAGCTATTTCTACACTGAGGTTGAGGGAGGACTAGTTTTCTTGTTCCCTGTTAATGCTGTGTCTTTACTATCAGACTGTTTGTGCACAGAGCTTGGACATGTGCTCCAGAAAGGGTTCAAACCATGTACTCCAAACACGAAAATTTAGTGGTCTGTGTCATCAAGCACTTTAGTCCTCAACATTCACTCCAGCTACCTGCCTCGAAGGTAGTACAACTTACCTGGACACCTTCAGTGCAGGGCTCCAACAGCATCTCCAACCCCTGCTCTGGCCTGTTCTCAGCCTGGGTGGTGTGTGTGTGTGTTTTAGGCCTAATATTGATAGTAGACTGACGGGTTTTACTTGCTTCTATAACGAGCTCTTAGGGACCTACAGTAGAAGGACATTCAGGGTAGCCCTGGCTTTTTACTGCCTTGCTCAGTCACCATCTGCTCTAGCTGGCAGAATCTGGGCCATTGCTCCCGAGCACACATCCCTGCTTTCTGTAGCTAAACAATTCTGCATGTTTTATGGCTAGAAATTTCTGAATCGGTTTTTATTTCAGTTAAACACAGGCTCATTTTCATTTTCATTTATATTGGATATTCAAGAGACTGATTTTTATTGCTCTCTTATTTTCAACATCTTCAAAGCTAAATGTAAAGCCTCTGGAAATTCCGCCACTCTGAGTGTTCTGATGCTCTTAGAGACAGTACTCTTATGTGACCTTTTTCTCAAGGTAGGAACTGCTTGGCCTTGGGCAAGACACTCTGCGAAGCGCCTGCGTAATGGGCTCTCTCCAAGACTCAAATATCTCTTCTTTGAAACTGTCTTTTCATCCCTAGAAAACACATCAGTTTTCCAGGAGATCATCATTTCTTTTGGAGGCTGAAGGTATTTCTGCAATATATTGTCTTAAAATATTGACCTTGCCTAAGTTTATGTTTAAGCTTAGGATATTATAGTGTTTCTATATTATAACATCTGCTACTGAGTGCCCTTCCTTCTTCAGGAAAATTCTATTAAAAGTTCAGCACCTGAAAAAAATGACTTTTAAAATAACTTTATCTGATATGTCTGCACCCCACTTCTTTTGAATCCTCTGCCCTTCAATTTAAATCCGCTGCAAGATCTCTCCTTAAACTGAGTCTCAGCATTGCCCACTGGTGTTTCTTGTTATTGTTAGTCTTAAAGTTAAAACTGATTATTAACCTTATTCATCTGTCTGCCGTATTTTTAAACAAAGCTATCTTGTAAAAATCAATAAGTCAATTTTTTTGAGTTTTGAATAGTTCATCATGCAGCCAGGACCTGCAAAAATATTTTTTAGTTACTTTGAGTGTGATTTCAATGAGTAGCTAGTATAAAATTCTCTATAATCTTTGAGGACAAGAGAGAAAATGTAAGTTTATTTTTTTGTAAATTAATTTAACTTTGGTCCTATAACCTGTTTCTAAGATGGCGAAAAAAAATCAAATCCCAACTTCATTTTTGGAAATGCTTTCTCCTCTGTTTTATAATAACACGGGAGTTGGAGGAAGGTAGCAGAGAGTTTATAGAACAAATGTGAGACTTCTTAGTCCTTGGTGGTCACTGTTGTATCTTATCTCTTTTGTTTCTTTTTAAAATTTAATTAATCAATCAATTAATTAATTTTTTGAGACAGAGCCTCAAGCTGTCACCCTGGATAGAGTGCTGTGGCAGCACAGCTCACAGCAACCTCCAATTCCTGGGCTCAAGTGAGTCTCCTGCCTTGGCCTCCCAAGTAGCTGGGACTACTGGTGCCTGCCACAATGCCTGGCCATTTTTTGATTGCAGCCATGTTTGTTGTTTGGCGGGCCCGAGCTAGATTCAAACCCGCCAGCTCAGGTGTACATGGCTGGCGCCTTAGGCCGTTGAGCCACAGGCACCAAGCCCCTCTTTTGTTTCTTGATGTCTTTGTTGAGTCTAGTCTTTTGCCTGTCTCTGGGCACCGATCCCTGGGTAGCATCACAGACACTCCTTTGAGCAGTCCTCTTTATTGCCTGATGATTGGCTGTGGAGAACTTTGTTGGCTCTCAAACTTTAGCTGTTAATTAAAACCAATATCTGATGAGTAAATATGAAAGAGGCATACATCTCCTCTATTCATGGAAATCTGCGAGTTTCCCTAACTCATTCCTCCTTCAAGGGTTAAATCTCCTTTCCCTTCTTAACTCTTAGAATCAGGATCTTTCTCTTTCCTCTGTGTAGTAGAGGACTCCTGTTTGAAACAACTAGATAGAGCAGGTGTTTCTTTTGGGTGACTGGCAACTTCTGCTTTTAGCTATGCAACAAAAAGCCAATAACAGTCTCTGAAGGAGATAATGCTAGATTTAAGGACATAGGAGGGGAAAATGTCTCTTACTCTTTTGTATCTTTTTCAAGGACAAGAAATATATAATAATTCAATACATTTTTCTACTGTAGCATGAATCCATTCATTCTGTTTGTTTCCTTGAAGGCAGGTAACAGGACAAACTATCCACTCTTCTTACTATTGTATCTCTAGATTATTGAGTATGTTGTTGGCATTAGTGAATACATAGGTTGAGTGTTGCATTTTCTTTTGGATCTCCTATTTTGTATGTAGACAAATCCTTAGTGAAGAAATTTAGGAAGACGCACTAGATTTCCTATTGCTGATTACATTCATTCCCTGTGTATATATCAATAAATAAACACAAATCTTTTCCTTTGTGGAGTTTACATATTTTTGTGTCAGTGGGGAAGCTAGATAGTATCAAAAAAAAAAAAGTACAATACAATATAACCTCTGTAAGTTGACCTCCCAAGGCCTGGTAATGAATTGGTCAACATACAGAGGTGTCATCATAGGGAACTAGGCCTACTGTACTGATATGTATATGTGGTGCATGTCTATGCAAATTAGGTCAACTTCAGGAGGTGGTGTCAGTGTAGGGAGGTGACAGCCAGGAGGTTCTATTGTACATAGTATCACAGAAGGGGATGAGTCCTGTGGAGAAAACTAAAGCAGAGATGAGGAGAGAAAACAGAAGGACAACAACTGAAGCTCTAATGGCATGCACAGAGCACTCTCATTTTTGGAAGGATGGCATTTGAGCAAACGTCTGGAGTAAGTGAGGGAATAGACCATGTGAATGGCCCCAAGATTCAGGGAAATGCAGTGTGGAAGGATCCATAAGGTGGACCCCTGAGAATGACAGACACAGGCTGAGGGCAGAAAGAGCGAGAGTTTACACATAGAGCCTTGCAGGCTGTCATAAGTTTGCTGAATTTTTATTCCAAGGAAATGGTAAGCTATCATATGGTTAGGTCAAAGAAGAGATATGATTTAATTTATGTTTTAGTTGCATCACTCTTGTTGATCTGCTGAGAATCATGTTGGAGAAGGGAAGAAGGGCTGAGACATTTGAGCAGTGAGTAGGCTGTTGAAATGATCCAAATAATTGATGATGGTGGGCTGCACTGGAGACATATTGAACAGGTTATGAAAAGTGGTAAAATCCTGGATCTGTTTTGAAACTGCAGCCAAGAGAAACCTAGAGATTTTATGGTCAAATTCAAGTGAATGAGTTTACGGTTCTCTTTTCATTGTGCTTGCATTCTTAATCAGTATTTCCACTGTATTTCTCCATGAAAGTTTAAGAAATGACGTGAATGATTGAGCTGGGAGTGGGAATGAGGTATTAAAAATGCCTGTGTTGAAGAGTTATAGGATATCTAAATTGATAATGGCTTTACTCAGGAAGAATAGAAATTTAAGTCTTTCAGTAAATTCCTGGTTTACTATACCATTTAGATATCACTGTGAATTTTACAACATTGCTACACTAGCACTAGAGGTGAATAAATACTTGTGAAGCTCCAACACAGCATGAATCCTTCCTAACACCTATTGGGTTATATATACTGTGATATCCATAAAAGAACTCTAACTAGCCCAGTCGTTACTCTTGAGAATGAGAAAACACCTACTCCCCATAAAATAATAATAAAGAACAGTGGGAGACAAAGTCCTATTAAGAAGATCACATGCAAGACTTTACTAAATTGCAGAAAAGAAAACATGCTTCAGTGAGATTTGTCAGAGCAATGCCACATGGGGCTCTATCATGAGAAATTAATAGGCAATCAAAGAAAAACAAAAGGTTCTCTTTTTTTTTTTTTGTAGATTTGGAGTTAGGCACTCATTTATTTTGGGGTTTTTCTCCTATTAGTCCAGTAGCTTCTGCCGTTCAGCAATTTCATTAAATCTTTGATCATACCAATAATATAAACTCAAACTTTCTGCAAAAACTTCCCTAAAATCAGTAATTGGCAACTAGCTTTTAGAGTTTTGCTTGGATTCATCACAGTATAAGTAAAAATTAATTACCCCCATAGTTTCCACAAAGCCATAATATAAGGGTATCAAAACTTGTCTCTCTAAATGGCATTTCTTAGTATCACACTGGATGTAGGGTTGGCTGTAAATGTGATTTGTGGAAATCATTAATGAAGTACTAGACCTAAATGACTTCTTTTAGCTTTATGTCAACATAAAAAAAGTCCAGCACTAGTGATGATAATTCTTTTGAAGAAAGAATATCCAGTTGGAAATCTATGACTATTTTTCCAGTGAGACAAGACTTAACATTTTTAGAATTTGAAATGCAGCCATAGCTAAGGAACAATATGATGACATGACTATTTCGATTTTCATCATTATGTTTACTTTCTATGTCCGCTTAGCTCCTGCTATATTTGTGTCACTGTGATATTTGTATCACTTGCTGCAGAAACTGTACCAGGAATGAAACACAGAAAATTGGTGGTGCACATGGTTGAATGAAAAAGTGTATTTTGTTTAAACATTGACAAAGTTGATTTATGACGACAGCTTCAGTATGGGAAGGCCTGTGTTTTCTTCATAAATATGAAAGATTTAAGACTCTAAGCAATAATGATTATTCTAATGCAGAGGTTTTGCTTTTGCTATTAATTCCATAGTATGTAAAAATAGATGAGATATTTATAAATGAAGATTATTTTAGATATTAAACTTAGGACCCAAATAAGCTAATGTCCAACAATTCTCTGTCTTTTGATTATTAATTAATTAATTTATTGTTGGGGGTTCATTGGGGGTACAAGATAAGTCAACACACTGTGACCCCTGAGGCCCCTCCTTCCCTCTCTCTACTCTTCCTTTCCCCTACACCCCTCCCTCTTCTCTCTCTGTCTCTGCTCTCCCCTTTCCTCACCCTACTATGTCATTAATTATCCTTATATCAAAATTGAATACATAGGATTCATGCTTCTCCTTTCTTGTGATGCTTTACTGAGAATAATGTGTTCTACCTCCATCCTGGTTAATACAAAATACTGTAAAGTCTTCATTGTTTTTAATGGGTGAATAGTAGTCCACGGGATACATGTACCACAGCTTGTTAATCCATTCCTGAGTTGGGGGGGGGGCATTTAGGCTGTTTCCACATTTTGGCGATTGTAAATTGAACTGTGATAAACAGTCTAGTGCATGTGTTCTTATGAGAAAAGGTTTTTTTCCTTCTGGGTAGATGCCCAGTAATGGGATTGCAAGATCAAATGGGAGGTCTAGCTTGAGTTCTTTGAGTTTTCTCCAGATTTCCTTCCAAAAAGGTTGTATTAGTTTACAGTCCCACCAGAAGTGGAAAAGTGTTTCTTTTTCTTCACATCCACACCAGCATCTGTTCTTTTGAGATTTTGTGATGTGGGCCATTCTTGCTGGGGTTTGATGGTATCTCAGCATGGTTTTGATTTGCATTTCTGAAATAATTAAGGATGATGAGCATTTCATCATGTGTTGGCTAGCCATTCGTCTATCTTCTTTAGAGAAGGTTATGTTCTTCTCTCTTCCCCATTGATATATGGGATTGTTGGCTTTTTTCATGTGGATTAATTTGAGTTCTTTATAGATCTTAGTTACTAAGCTTTTGTCTGATTCAATATATGCAAATATCCTTTCCCATGGTGTAGGTTGTCTATTTGCTTTGGTTGTTGTCTCCTTAGCTGTACAAAAGTTTTTCAGTTTAATTAAGTTCCATTTGTTTATTTGATTGTTATTGCAATTGGCATGACAGTCTTCTTAATAAAGTCTTTTTCCCAGGCTGATACTTTCCAGTTTTTTCCTCAAGCTTTCTTTGAGGATTTTTATTGTTTCATACCTTAAATTTAAGACTTTTATCCCTCTTGAATCAATTTTTCTGAGTGGAGAGAGCTGCAGTCCAGTTTCAGTTTTTTGCATGTGGATATCCAGTTCTCCCAGCACCATTTATTGAAGAGGGAGTCTTTCCCCCAGTGTACGTTCTTGTTTGGTTTACCAAAGATTAGGTGGTTGTAGGTAATTAGTATCATTTCCTGGTTTCTATTTGATGTCAAATGTCTATGTCTCTATTTTTGTGCCAGTACCATGTGGTCTTGATCACTAAGGCCTTGTACTATAGCCTAAAATCTGGTATGCTGATGCCCCCAGCTTTATTCTTATTACTAAGAACTGCCTTAGCTATACAGGATTTTTTCTGGTTCCATACAAAATGCAGAATCCTTTTCTTTCTGGCTCCATACAAAATGCAGAATCCTTTTCTACAAGTCTTGAAAGTATGATGTTGGTATTTTAATAGGGATGGCATTGAATCGGTAGATTGCTTTAGGAAGTATAGACATTTTAATGATGTTGGTTCTTCTGAGCCGTTAGCATGGTATGTTCTTTCATTTGTTAATGTCCTGTGCTATTTCCTTTCTTAGAGTTTCATAATTTTCTTTATAGAGGTCCTTCACCTCTTTTTTAGGTATATTCCTAGGTATTTCATTTTCTTTGGGGCTATGGTGAAGGTAGTTGTGTCCTTGATTAACCTCTCATCTTGGCTGTTATTGGTGTATAAAAAGGCTACTGAATTGTGGACATTGACTTTTATATCCTGAGACATTACTGTATTTTTTGATGACTTCCAAGAGTCTTGTGGTTGTCTTTGGGGTTCTCTAAGTATAAGATCATATTATCAGCAAAGAGGGAGAGTTTGACTTCCTCTGCTCCCATTTGGATGCAGTTTATTTCCTTGTCTTGCCTAATTGTATTGGCTAGAACTTCCAACACAATGTTGAATATTAATGGTGATAGAGGACAACCTTTTCTAGTACCAGTGGAAAAGCTTTCAGTTTTGCTCCATTCAGTAAGATATTAGTTGTGGGTTTGTCATAGATAGCTTCGATCAATTTAAGAAATGTGCCACGTATGCCTATACTCTTCAGTGTTCTAATTAGAAAAGGATGCTGAATTTTATCAAATGCTTTTTATGTATCTATTGAGAGGATCATATGGTCTTTGATTTTGCTTCTGTTGATATGGTGAATAACATTTATGGACTTGCGTATATTAAACCAGCCTTACATCCCTGGGATGAAAACTACTTGATAATGATGTATGACTTTTTAAATGAGAAGCTGTAATCTATTGGCTAGGTTTTTGTTGAGTATTTTTGCATCTATATTCATTAGGGAAATTGATCTGAAGTTACCCCTTTTAGTTGAGTCTTTTTCTGGTTTTTTAGTTTTATCTTTTGCATCACTGTGGAAGCTAGGTTCTTCCTTTAATTTCTGGGTGCTTACTTTGCTGGTGGTCCCTTGTGATGGTCATTGTGTAGAACAGGTTGAAGTATTTCCTGTAGTGCTGGTCTTGTGGTAAATTTCCTCAATGTTTGCATATCAGTAAATTATTTGATTTATCCATAAATTTTAAAACTTAGCTTAGTGGGATATAAAATTCTGGGCTGGAAGTTGTTCTGTTTAAGTAGGTTAAAGGTAGATGACCACTGTCTTCTGGCTTGAAAACTTTCATTAGAGAAGTCTGCGGTCACCCTGATGGATTTGCCCCTATAAGTCAATTGACACTTACTCCTGGCAGCTTGCAAAATCTTTTCTTTTGCCTTGACTTTAGACAGGTTCATTTCCATGTGTCTTGGAGAAGCTCTATTAGAGTTGAGATGACCTGGGGTCTGATATACCTCTGAACGGTGTCAGAATCTTTGGTGATATTTGCAAGATTTTCATTTATAATATTCTATAGTATGGCTTCATTCCTCTGGGGGCATTCTTCTTCCTTCTGGGATACCTATAACTCATATGTGTGAATGCTTCATAAAGTCCTATAATTCTGTCAGTGAACGGTCTGCTTTCTTTCTTCTTTTCTACTTCTTTAACTATCTGAGTTATCTCAAGTGCTTTGTCTTCTACCTCTGAGATTCTTTCTTCTGCATGATGTAATCTGTTGTTGATACGTTCTATTGCATCTTTAAGTTCCCTAATTGACTGCTTCAATTCCTTCAGCTCTGCTATATCCTTTCCATATTCTTCATATTGTTCGTCTCTTATTTGATTCTGTTTTTGGATTTCTTTTCGGTTATTTTCCACTTTCTCAGCAATTTACTGCATTTTTTTGGTTGTTTTCCACATTCTCAGTAATTTCCTTCTTTTTTTCATTATCTATATTTTAAATTCCCCTTCTATCATCTCTAACCTTTCTTTATAGATGGAATCTTCTGCAATAGCTACCTCTTGGTTCCTTAAGGGGGTTGCTCTGGACTGGCATTTCAAATTGCCAGGATTTTTCTGCCAATTCTTCCTCATGTATGTTTTCTTTTATCTGTTTCCTTGTCCTAATTTTCCCTCTACTTCCTCTAGCTCTGTAGGCTACTGTGCCTCTGGTCTAGGGTTTTGATGAGTCCTTTGGTACAGGACCAAAAGGATGAGAAGATTGAAGAGAAAGAGGGGAAAAAAAGATTTAAAAAGAAAGAAAAAAATGCAAGGAGGAGGGTGAGTAAAAGGGAAGATAGACAAAAAGAAAAGATGCTCAAAAAGAGAGAGACAGGACTAATATAGGTGTATAGTAGGGTACTTTGACCAGTCCTTAAACCACCCCTGCCTCTGGGGGTGCTGTATTGGGTGGTTCCCTTGAGGTCAGAAGCTGTTTGCCAGCCTGTTCAAACACAGTACCCCCCCTCCACCAAGGGGAGAGGAAAGACAAAAATACTATAAATCCAACCAAACGAAACTGACAAAACCTATATGGGATAAAATTGAGGGAAAAACCAAATAATAGGGGCAGAAACACTAGCAAAAATGAAGTTCTTCTTATTAAAGAAAGCAAAGTGGAAAATTATATTTAAACTAGTAAAATGAAGAATGAAAAGTATGAAAAAGAAACAAAAAAATAAAAGGAAAATCTAGAGGGAAAATGTTGAAATTAAAAAAAAATTCTGTAACCAAAAAACAAAACCTTATCTATATCTTGCTGAAAATTATCCAGGCAACAGGTGATTTTCCGGGGTATGAGATGTTAATTATAATGCTGATACAGCTGTACAAGATGGAAACTGAAGGCCTCTGCTGATTTCTCAAACCCCGCAGGCTTGAGAGTTTAAATGTCTCCACAGTCCACTTAAGAAACACTTTAAACTATTATCTTTGACATCAAAACCATTCTCACTCTATGCCCCTGAAGGCCAAGGCTGTAATCTGCCAAACACTGAGATCTCCTCTTTTCCCCAGCATCTCAGTCCCTGACTTTGGGCTGCTTAGTCACTAAATTACTCACCCAAGATCTCCCTGTGGATCCTTGTGCTGCGACCCTGAGGGTGAAGCCTGCAGGGTCAGTTCTCCCACAGTGGCTGTGTGGGAGGCCCACAGCTGAACAATATTAGCTCCCTTCCAGCTCAACATTTCAGTCCAGCGCCCTAGACAGCACTCAAAATCATCACACTCTCGCCCAGGATCTCCCAAGGCAGTTCAATTGAGTGCCTATGTCCAAAAGAAAAATACAGCTCTCAGGTAAAGCCTTTCCTGATTATAATCTCACTGTTGCTGTAGTTACAGCTGCTGGTGGCCTCTGACTAAACAAATGTATCCACCACTGGTTGGTTCTCCACTGTTTTTATCCTCCTTGTGGGGTCCAAAAGTCTCTCGCTGTCTCCCTGTATCTCCAAAGGGATGTTTCTGGGCAGATCTCACCTGCCAAATATGTCTGGAGTCTTCTCTCCCCAATCTAACCATGCCCGGTTGCAAAGAAGCTGTTACTCTGCCACTGTCTTCTCCCTGGCTGTTTTTGGTCATTTACTTAATGCTCTTTTTAAAACCACTGCTAGTTTTCCAGGCATGGTAATGTACATCTGTAGTCCTAGTTACTCCAAAGGCTGAGGTAAGAAGATCACTTGAGTCCAAGAGTTTGAGGCTATTGATACCGGAATTTCGTTCTTCAGTAGGTCCTTTGTCTTGGGGATGCGAAGAGTGAACCCATGGAACACAGATCAGTGGTAAGATAGGACTTTTATTAGAAGTTAGAAAGGAATACAGAAGAAGTAAAAAGCACAAGAGCTTCTGGAAGGAGGAAAGAACTGAAGAGCTCACTTGGAAGTCTCCATGTGGGCTCTTTTATCTAGGGCTGTTAAGTCCAGAGGATTACACATGGCTGGCAGTTGATAGTTGGAAAAGCCTTTTCAAAGTTAATGAGTGCATTATAAAACGAATGACTGTAGTTCCTCCTTCACTAAGTCAAGGTTATCAGGTCCTTTACAGTCTTTGTCCCTGAGAAGGGATTAGGGTGTGTGCTCCTACCCAAGGTGGAACCACCCCAAAAACCATCACAGGCTGCTTTGTTCATGATCTTATCAGAGCCCAGAGGGTGTGTCCTGAGAAAGGCAGTCTGCTTATGCCTGGAAATGGGGTCTGAACTCTGAGCTCACCTGGGCCTACAGAATGGGGGGCTCCCTGTCTAGCCCTGAGTGGTAGAATCCTGTATCACTATTGTGTGCTATGATTGCACCTGTGAATAGCCCCTATACTCAGCCTGGGCAATACAGGACCCTTTCTCTACAAAACAAGAAAAAAAAAAAAAACATCGCCAAAAAAACCATTGATAAAGTTTTTGTTGGTAGAAATGAAATGGCAAAGCCATTGTTGTAATGGATTAAATGACAACATAAATGTACTGAAGTGGGGAGATATTTCCTTGTTCTGTTTGGGTTTTATTTCTTCTCCACTTTCCCTATCACTCGTGCTTTTAGTCATGCTGTAAATAATAAGTCTACCTCTCTATGCTTATTGGGAAGTGCAGTTATTTTGGGTTTGGCCAATCTCTGTGGCAAACATTAGTTGCCCACGAGGCAGGCTTGTGACCTACACAGGTGTATTCATTCTCTAGTGCTGCTATAACAATTTATAAAATTTTAGCAGCTTGTATTTAATACAAATTTAACAACCCAAAAACATTAACTTGCATTTCTTTAGGTGAGAAGTTCACCATTGGTCTCCTTGGGCTAAAATCAAGCAGTTCTTTTATGTAGGCTAGGGGGAATCAGTTCCCTTGCTCATTCTGATGTCAGAGGATTTTGGTTTTATCCATATGCAGCGTTGATTTCTCTGTTTCCTTGCTATCTGTCAGTTGAGAGTTGCCATTAGTACCAGAAACCTTTTCCCGGTCCTTGAATATTGCCTGATAGATCTCAGCATGAGCAAAGGGACATCATTTTTTCATGCTATTATCCTTCTGACCCATTTATATGCCTTCCTTTTCTACTTTTAAGAGCCTTCCCACTCAGATAATTCAGATTCATGCCCCCATATCACATCCTTACTCTTAATCCCATCTACAAATTACCCTTTGTTCTGTAAAGTGAAGTATTCATGGATACTAGTGATTTGGATTTTTGGGGTATGTGGTGTTATTCTGCCTGCTGCAGAAAGAAAATGAGCATCATTCCAAAGCATTGATATGACGTGCACCTACTAGCTTTAAAACCCCTCCTGGTGAGATTGGTGAACCACCCCAGTAAGGTTGAAGCTGCAGGTGACACATTTCCCAAGCATCATGGAAGAAAGTTTTCTACATGGTGAATGGAGCCACATGAAGCAAAATAGTTAAAAGGGAGAGAGAGAATGAGCAAGATAATGAGAGAGAGATTGGAAATTGAGAGAGGGGAAAGGCCTTACCAATTTTTGATTAATTAGATCTAATCTTACCTAAAACTAGCTATATCTCAGATTTCTAAGTATACAAAACAAACACAACCCCTTCATTCTTTAAATAACTGAACTTGTGTTTTCATCTCTTATAAACAAATTATAAATTGGTAGGCGTGGCAATCTGCAGAATCTAAAATATAGAACTGGCATTATAGAGAGTAAGGATATTGATGTCCCTCATTGAAAAACTTCTTTACTTTTTTTGTATTTGATTTATTTTATTTTATTTTATTGTATTTTTTTTAATAATTTTATTGAATCATAATTATGTACATTGGTGCAATCACAGGGCACGATTCATATACATTCAGAAATATTTTGATCATACTGTTACAGATATCCTTCATGGCATTTCCTTGATCACTATATAA